>JAWPGT010000096.1:0-73848 GCA_034638255.1 Coprinus comatus
CTAGGACGAAGCGCCCTCCACCATTCTTGTGTCTGTCCTCAACGTTCAACCTTGGCTTAGACTGGTCGTGTATGGAGTCATTCAGATCTATGGTGTATCGTGGATGGATGCAGGTGGTTTAAGAAGGACGTGTGAGTCATATCATCTCAATACCGTGACAGCTTACCTTTTCACCCCCGACTCAGCCTATAATTATCAGTGATTGATTGATCACTGTCAATGAGATTGTCATTCCTCTCCACAAACACCTAACTGCGATGAAGATCTTAGGCTGTCGCCTATCTGGTTTTAACAAGAAATTGTGGTCCTAAATCCTTGATCTCGCAGGTCCTAACGCACACAAGACTCTTTCTGCGGACAACATTGCTGTGGGTTTCTTCTCCTTTGCCAAATTTTACAGAGGAGTCATCAGATATTTAGGTTCAGAACATGTGGTCAACAATGTTTCAACGGATATCATTCCAAGAAACTTTAATCCTACTTAACGTGGTGTGTGTCTCCGCTGCGCAGTCACAATTGCTTTGTTTAGTTTTTATTTATTCTGCATTCAAGGGTCTTTTTGAGGTTCTAGAACCGGTTTGAAAAGACTTGGTATAATCAACCGTCTTTTGGCTCTCAACTTCCTCTATTTCTCTTTCTCTCTCTCCCTGCACCGTCCACCACTTTCCTTGCCTCTTACTCGTTCGCTCAGTCATATTGTCTTCTCTTTTGTCTCCATTATTCATGGATCCACCCTATCCCTCGCTCAGTACACCTACGGATCAATCTTGATCGACCAATGGGGAGGATAGGATGTCACTACCACTTCTTTCTCCTCCGTTACCTGTCCCTGTCCTTGGTCCTGTTCATCCACCAGTCGCATATGCAGGACGCCATTGATGAGTCTGAAGCTGCAAATCATCACGATTAGTCAGTGTGTCAGCTCAACATTGACGGCAAGTGAGACTTGAGATTGAATTTTAGTGTCGGATGTTTGCATGGCGTTTTATAAACTGGACTCGGTATGGCTGAAATTTGAAGGGATGTATGTGGGACATGTAAGTGAATTTTCTCGACAAGCCCTCTTCCGACGCTGTCACTACACTTTGTTTTATCTTCTATTTCTAGATTCGCGAGTCCTACACGATCCAAACAGGTTCCAGAGCCGGGTGTAATCATAAAGGTATGCAGCGACAATCATGTATTGTATCGCGTTGTACTTGTTCACGCACAAAACAGTTCAGATAGTGAGTGATTATGGAGAAATTGGAGTCAAAGGATAACGACTATGATGATCTCGTGAAGCTTGTTCCTCCAAGAGGAAGTGGCGTCCATGCTACTCACTCTTGTACTGGGATTCATGGAAATTTGGAGGTTTGGCTGGGGCGAGTTTGATTGCGACTACGCTCTCCTACGAATTGTTGAAGATTCAAATTTACCTTTGACGAAGAAGAGATCCAGGAGGAAAGGGGAGGGTGTTGATAGAAAGGAATATCAGAATGGAAATGGAAGTGGGAAGGTCGTAGAGGAGAAAGAACAGAAGCAACACACCACGTTATCAAGTCCGTCAGGTTCACATTTTTCATTCTTGTTGAAAAGATGAATAAGACGATGATGGTGAATCCGACTCCGATAAAGAAAATCAAAGACTTGCTCCTCAAGACCTTATCCATTCCGGCGACCCATCAACTTCAAAAATATTAATCAGTAGTGAAAATTTAATCACAGAAGCCGATATCGAAGTCATCGGGTGTCATAGAGCATCCAAATGTATTCGTGGAAACCTTCAACACAATCATCCGACTATTACGACTTCCACTACTCAAGGAACTCGGAAAGCAAAGGGGTTGAATAAAGGAGATCCGGGATATGTAAGTGAAATTTCCTGACACTCTCCTTTCCGATGTTGTCACTGAATTTTGTTTTCTTTATGTCTAGATTTGCGAGTCATGCGCGATCCAACCAGGTTTATGGAGTTGGATGTCATCGTGAACATATACGACGCCAATTATATTTTGAACGACATCGTGTTTGTTCATGTATAAGTGATTTTAGAAAGCGAGTGATTATGGAGAATTTGAGGTTGGAGGAAAACGAGTATAATTATCTCGTGAAGCTTGTTCCTCCTAGAGGAAGTGGTATTCGTGTTAGTCATGTCGGATCGCCAGCGTGGTCTACCCAGGATCATATTACTACTAATATGATGATGGCGAGTCTAGTTGCTGTAACCTGAAAAGGAAAGGGTGTTGATAGAATGGAATATGGGAATGGTCACAGAGGAAGAAAAGAGAGACTGACACCAATATTATCACGTTTGTCATCTTTCATATTTCTCTCATTCTGACGCAGTTCTCATTTTTTGTCAAAAGTTGAACCCGATGAAGATGAATCAAAGTACGAGAGTGATGGTGCATCCGACTCAAATCAAAATATCAAGTTGACTTGTGCAGGTCAGAAGAGACCCGCTCCTAAAAACTCTACCCATACTGGTGATGCATCAACCTTAAAAATTAGGGGTGAATATTTAGTCACAGAAACCGATGCCGAAGTCATCGAATCTCGCAGAGCATCTAAATGAATTCGTAGCAACCTTCAACACAAAATCCAAACTATTACGACTTCCACCGGTCGTCGAACTCGATCTACTACTGCTCGAGGAACTCGGAAGACACCTACCTGGTATTCGGCAAGGACGATTCAAGCCCCTCTCAGGAATATAAATGTTCAACCAACTACCAGTGGGAGCACCGAAATATCTCATAATGGGATGGGTGAATTACAATGTACAGAGTCTGTGGTTGGTATCCAGCACCACAATCATCAAATTATGGAAACTTTACGAGCGATGGAATCCACTCTGAATTATATTCACGAGAGTCTCAAAGTATACAAGGACACTTCAACTATTACTGATGTGCTTGAATCTCCGTTTCTTGGCCAAGGTGTCTTTAGTGGCTCTTCAGAGAGTAGTCGTGATATGGGAGAAAACAAGTTTATTGGAATGGTTACGACGGAGGGCTTGGAATTGTTGGAGGCCAGTTATCAGTGGGGTTCGGATGGTGATGAGTATATGGTAGTAGATGATGAGATCATCGAGCGAAAGTAGTGTGCATACGAACGAGAAAAGAAACATATCATGTACTTTCGTTATTTTGTAACATTAGCATTCGAGATTCTTCCTGAACTGTGAATTTAATGTAAACTCTGTTTCCGCTGCGTATAGATCCACATATACATAACCCTTAAGAAGTTTCAGGCGGGTTCTATTTTAGATATGTCTTGATAAGTTGTGGATGTGAATCGCAATTTATGTTGTAGATATTACTAGACGAATGGCAGTTTGAAAAGAATGTGGCCCTGCTAGACTACTTGGAGTCACCAAAAGTGATGTCGCGTCGCAGATTTTCCCACGGACAATCATTGATGTATTACTCTCCTGCAACTTCGGGAGATAGACAACGAAGTTGAATACATATGGAGTATATTCTACTACAAGATTACCTATAGAATATAATATTAAAATTGTATATGACCACCCCGTGCAGCCAAAACAGCCTTGACACGGTCTGGCATTGTTCCAATGAAATGGTCAACCTGGTCAATTGGTAGCGAGTCCCATGCAGCATGGACTACCAACTTTAATTCATCCACAGTGTTTGGTTGATGTTGAAGACCACGTAGGGATGTTTTGAGGATATGCCAGATAGGCTCGATGGGATTTAAATCGGGAGATGATGGAGGATGATATGTAAGCGGGATATTTTTAGCTGCAAACCACTTCTTCGACATTTTGCTGATGTGGCTTGGGGCATTATCCTGTTGAAATTTGACATGGCCCCGGAGTTCATTCATCCTTTTGTAGAAATCAAAAAGATATGGTTCAAGAACTTGTTCTTGGTACCTTTTAGATGTCATTCCTCCACCATGTCCTCCCGGATAGTCTAACACAACCAAAGGCCCCTTCCAACCCTCTATGATACACCCCCACACCATAACTCGTATGCTTGATTGCTTGAAGGTTGGGATAAGACATTCTTCAAGAAAGGCTTCATTGGGACGACGGGTTACAAAAATACGGCCCTGATGATCATCAAGACAAATATAGCACTCATCAGAATAGATGACATGTCGAAAATTAGCCATCGATGAGATACTATTGATTCGTGCCCAGTTCAATCGTGCTCGTTTGTGCTCATTCGTAAGGAAAGGTACCCTCAGAGCCACCCTCCGATGGTAGTTCCCCTCAGCAAGAACCCGCCGCACTGTGCTAACTGAAATTTGTAGTCCAATTTCGTTCACAAGTTGTTGAAAGGGTGTGTGGCGTTCTTTTCTTGCTGTACGAGCAAGCTGACACTTGTCATAGCTATTTAGCTTCTTCGGCCTGCCTATGCGAGCTTTGTCAGCAACTGAACCAGTCACTTCATAGTGCTTGATGATGCGTTGTGCAGTCCGGGGCTGGACATTCTCCTTTCGGCCTGCTTCAGCTGCATTTCCTGTTGCATGGTAGTACCCAATAATTCGGTTTCTTGTGGGAATGTCAACCTCTCTCCGAGAAGTCTTTGGCATAGTAGTTAGAAAGGGTAGAATATAATTATATTTCGCCAAAAACACAACATGTCATTCAACATGTGAAACAATCATTATGTAAGCGACATCACTTTTGGTGAGTACGAGTATGATTGAGAGGATTTCTGAAATGAGGAAACATAGTTCTGTAAACATGTAAGTGTGCTTCTAGATTTTCAGTAATTTTGAAGCCTACATTTCCTCGACGTTCTATTTTAGTGCGTTGTCCAGGGTTGTTGACGCATCAGCCCATCACGTCATAACCACAACTCTCTCTCTCTCTCTCTCACATCCCAACACTGTTAATCCTCTGCTTTACTTAATCTGCTCTGGCTGTCTGTTTCTGACGTAGAATTGGCCTTCTTGAATCCACACGCCTTGGCCCATAACTCTTGGCTACTAGTCTCTCAGGTTCACTTGGAACATCCTCCCATACTCGCAGCGTGCTTTCCAAGCATTGGATGGATATTGAAGGCATACTACAGGTCGTCTATGGTTATAATTTATGTCTCTGAATGTCGTGATGTGTGGTGGATGGATACATGGCTGTTGGATGGCCTAGTGGCGTAATTATAGTGAGTCATGTTGTTTATTATACTACAATGATGATCGACATAAAGATTGGTTTTACAATCTATCATTGTCAACAAGAGAGACTTGTTCATCAACGAAATCCTGGATATGGTGAAGACCAGTTTAGGCCTTGATTGACGACTTTAATGCGTCAAGCGAGCACATATGATGAAACATCGAACACAATGGAGGAATCGCCGGTACATCGCAAGTTCATTTCATCTAATATATTATATCTAACAGAGAAATATCTGCCAATCTCGCTACAAAACGGTCAGCATATCTATCATAAATGAACTCCAGTTTCTCCCATCATTCTATCCTCGTCTTCTCAAAATTTACTTTCATTCATCTAACACCAAACTTACTGTCAATACTCATCCCAAAGAAGAGGGAAAACCACCTAATTGTCATCTAGGACGAAAGAAAAGATATGTCCCAAACAAAAGTTTGACTTTGATCCTCAAGATCCGGAAACCACTTCTTCTAAATCCACTATGCCCTATAATTCTCTTAACGAAGAAAGTACCGACTACGATCCCTAGGTTCTATCATTAACTCCTCCACGCGGTGTTGGTGATGAGGTCGATTCAAATATTGTCAGCGGTACAGGTAACAGAACGAAGGATCTCGTCAGCTTAATCCAAACTCTGCTCGTTGCTCGCTTGATTTCCTTCCGCAATGACTTATTATCAACACTTGGTGTCTTTAATGATTGACTTGGGTGAACACAAGTCCTCCCTGCCCACTACTTGTCCCACCTCAACTTGTTGGATTTGTCTCGCTTCGTCTCATACATATTCTCTGCATGGAACTCTCCTAATTCCTGACTTTAGCAAGAGATGTGTTGAGTCATATATGAGGTATACATCGTGACGTTGAGAAACGTGGTGAATGGGGCGGGAAAAATGGAGGAAAATGTGGGGCATATAATAACTTCTGGTACGTCACACACCTATCTTCTGTAATTGCCTATGCTGACAATGCGCTGGTTCACAAGACTGCAATTCACTATGGTGGCGAGCCCGGTTACGGAGACTCTCCGACAACAGATTTGACGAAGAAGAGATGCATGAGGAAACGAAATATTGTTAATAGGAAGGGATACGGCAATGGGAGTAGAAGAAAGAACAAGAAGGAGAAAAATAAGAGAAAGGAGAAACCTGAATAAATCGAGTGCTTTCGGGGGTTATTTTTGTTAAACAAAAAATGTAATCAGTTGGTTTGAGATAGGACCAAAGAAAGGGAGGAGCTGTTGTAACAGATACAGTGTAATAATTCCATCAGATAAGGCATTTATCCAACTTTTTAAAGTGTAGAATACAGCATATCAATGAAATTATCAAGCTACTGGAGCATGGTGGGTGTCTGCTGCGCAGTTACAACTGCTTCGTTCAGTTTTTTTTTCCTAGGTTGCGCATTCTTTGGGCTTTGACTCGAGTATCTCTCTGGGGTTCTAATGAACAGATGGCAGCGCTGGTCTGAAAAGACTTGGTATTTTGGTTCTGAGCTTCTCTCTCCCTATCGTAAACGTATACGATAATAATTATATGTTGAGAGACATTGTCTTTGTTCACGTACAAATTCTTTAAGGAAACAAATGACTATGGAAGTTTGGGGTTGGATATTTAATGGACCGTACGCCGATCCTTAACATGCTGGGGCTCACAAACTACTTAAAGTCAGTACTCAACCAAATGTTCGGATTGCAACTATATATCCTCTATATATCCCACCCTTTACTACCGTTGTATGATTTTTTCCCGACTCTCAAGAGTTAAAATCCTCTCTCATCTGACAAAAGTGGGTTTGTGGAGATTAATACTATGAAGAAAAAGTAGACAATTAACGTGTTGATTTTGGGTGCTCAACGTGTTCGTTATGTATGTTCCCTTATAATTGAATATTGCTGAAATAAATTCTATAAATTTGAGTGCGTATTTTTAGACAAGGCGATGCCCACAGGCTTTGTCCTCATCAAATAGTGCTCTTACCGATTCCACGACCTTCTAAATCTCGTACAACATTCAATCCTGAAGATAACTTCGCCAATCTCTCTATTATGCCTCGCCATCGTAGGGTATGTAGTGATTTCTTTCATTCTAGGCCAATGTACTGACAAAATCAGTTTCTTGTATTCACAATCTTACTACCATGTTTACTGACACCAGGAACGTAGCATTTGAAGGAATAGACCCAGTAAGTATTGTTGTATTCAAGGAAATAAAATGGTATACTAAGATGTGTTTGCGCTTAGAACTTGAAGGTTATCAACGAAGAAGCGGACGCAAAACGATGGGAATATTTAAACAAAAAAGCCGAACAATTAACAAAGGAGACATATGACATTTGGAAGGAAGAGTTACACAATCTTCTAATCTTTGTGAGTAGCTCCGCGTTGTAAAAGATATTTCTGATAATATGTTATAGGCTGGTCTCTTTTCCGCAATTGTCACGGCTTTTACCCTTGAAGCCGCCAAGATGATACAGGGAGATCCCTCAGAGATGACAGTACTTTTACTATGAACAATTGTCCTACAACTCAACAACCAATCAAACCCACAAGCAAATCTCGCTATCAATCTCAACCCAACAACAATACCTTCCATTTATCACCAGCGTATCAATGTGCTGTACTCTGTCAGCCTTGTACTCAGTCTTGTTGCGGTTCTGGGAGGGATTCTGTGCCTACAGTGGCTGCGAGAGTTTGGTAGGAACATTACAGGTGTGTCGAACAAAGATGACCTATTACTGCAACATCAACGCCACGAGAGTCTCCGGACCTGGGGTGTCTTAATCATCCTCAATATGCTACCGCTCTTCCTACTGATTGCACTTGGCCTCTTCTTCATCGGGTTCATGGTCTCACAATGGGAATCTCAATCGGTTGCCTCTATTCCTGTGACGTCCCTTGTTGCCCTATGTGGTGGATTTATTGTCTGTACCACTGTCCTTCCAACCTGTCAATTCCTCTTCCTTGTAGGGAAAACAACTCGTGAAAATGACCAGGCCCTTCCTCGACCCATGCTTTGTCCATATCTGTCCCCGCAATCATGGATTTTTCATTTAATCATCAAAAGTATTTTCCTTATAACCAATCTGCCGTTATTGAAGATGAAATCGAACTTTTTAAAAGAGTTGAAGGGTATCAGCAGTTGGATGGACTATGATACAAATGGTGTGAAAAGGTGGAAAGAGAAAGCAGGGGCTATTCCTCACAAGAAATCGCATCTGGCGCCAGCGCCAGATGCTCCACTCACTCCTCACTGGAAAGAAAAACCACTTGATACATCAGCAAACCAATAGAAGGCGAGGCGAAATTCCGAAGGATCACAAACAGGGGCGCTAGCTCGTCGAGTCTTTCAAGTAACACACATTCGCACTCACGTTAGACTGGCTCGCTCCACGATGGTAACGTCGTCATCTTCGCAGTGCACTCAACTCTTCCCACACAATACACTCTACCAACACCAAGTTCCATCTCTTCAACTCAGCTTCATACGAGCTTCGTAAAGCTCTGGGAAATCCCCGTAAAGCTCTGCTTATCTCACTCTCTACTCCTGTCACGTTCTTCTTATAGAGTTGGCCATTGAACCATTTGAATAACTCCAATGTCATAAACACACTGCTTTACAAAGGCTGCGAAGTTCAAGGGTCATACCCTCTCAGTATCTCAGCTCACCTCTGTACACTCGGACCTAGTATCACTCATCTTCATTTGATTCTCGCCACCAAAATTCTGACAGCATCTTCTGTCATGGCACGATGGCTACGCGGTCGATCATGCGCATGGTCCTCTGAAGGCTTCTGCTTTAGAGCTTCAGCTCGACCATGTCTTCAATTATGATCAGTTTTCTCTCATCAACTTGGACATTCTCTATGACCTTCCGGAGTCTGTCCTACTAGACATTGACGCTTTCCATCAACTACATCTACCATATCCAAACTGCTGACCTGTTGACATGTCGTAGAACGCCCAACCTTCATATACTCGATCTTCAAATTTCTTCAAAAACCCTGAACACGATAATGTCTGACGTAGAAGAGCATGCTCAACTCACGGTTTCAAGATCATGCACGATATGCCAAATCACATCGTGGCCCAATCTCTCAACCAAGACCTATATGAGCCATATGAGGTGTCGACAGTGAATCGTGAACGCTGGACGGGATGTGCATACAGATGTTTAAATGGGACATGTGGTATAGGATTAGGAGCAAATAGAGGAGAATCGTATAGGGACCTCTGGTACGTCACAAGCTTATCAACTGTAAGTCTGTAATTAACCATGTATATAATCCTTTCCTCAAACTACAACAGTCTGTATACCAGATATTATCTTAACTTTCCCCCCTCGCCCCTCCTCATCTCAGGATTCGGGACATCATCATTTACCCGATGATCCTCACGCTAAACAAGTAACATCATTTGTTCAATATCCAGTGGAAAACTGAACCTGGTGAGGTTACTTCAATGTCCATTTTTATATCAAGGGCAAACCACATATATTCTTGAAGCTAGACGATTACAATTACGCAGTTGTTTTTATTATACATTTAGTATCTGATATGTACACCAGCAATAACAATAGATGGATGCTATAAACCTGAGCACATATTCTTAGACAAGGGCGATACCCACGTACCTTGTGATCCCCCAAGTTTCTCAGACCATTCACTACTAACTACCACATCATTGTCAATCTCTCCACTATGTCTTGTCATCGTGAGGTGTGTAGTTATTTACTTCACTTTAAGCTTTTTGTCCTGACGGAAACAGTTTCTCATTCTCGTTCTTACTAAGTACATACTACAAAAGCGCTACTGATCCGGAAACACAGCATTCGAAGGAATAGACCCAGTATGTGTCTCTATATTGAAGAAAGAATGATGGTGATACTAAGATTTATACACTTAGAACGTGAAAATCATTGATGAGGAAGTGGAAGCCAAAAGATGGGAAGGGTTGAACAAAAAAGGAGAGGCTTTGACGAAGGAAACATATGAGAGTTGGACGGGAGAATTGCACAATCTTCTCATTTTTGTAAGCAGCCTTGACTCTGACATCGTGAAATATATTTATGATAATATCCTACAGGCCGGTCTCTTTTCCGCAATCATCACGGCGTTCACCATCGAAGCTAACAAAACCATACAGGGTGAACCCATAGTGATGGCTGTGCTTTTACTCCGAACAATCGTCCTGCAACTGAATAATCAATCAAATCCACAGGCAAATCTTCCTATTGACCTCTACCCAGAAACAGAACCCTCCCTATACTCTCAGCGCATCAATGCCCTGTACTCTGTTAGCCTTGCGCTCAGCCTTGCTGCGGTTCTGGGAGGGATTTTGTGCCTACAGTGGCTCCGAGAATTTGGAAAAAACATCACAGGGGTATCACATAAAGAGGACTTATTGCTACAACATCAACGTCACGAGAGTCTCCGGACCTGGGGTGTTTTAGTAATCCTCAATATGCTACCACTCTTCCTACTGACTGCACTTGGCCTCTTCTTCGTTGGGTTCATGGTCTCACAATGGGGGTCAAAGTCCTTTTCCTCCATTCCTGTGACGTCCCTTGTTGCTCTTTGTGGTGGATTTGTTGCCTGTACCACTGTTCTCCCTACCTGTCAGTTTCTCTTCCTCATAGGAAAATCAACTCGTGCAAACGATCCTCGACCCATCCTTTGTCCATATCGGTCACCACAATCATGGCTATTTCATTTAGTCCTCCAAAAGATTTTCCTTATTACCAATCTGCCGTTATTGAAGCTGAAGGTGCAGTCGGATTTCTGGAAAGCTTTGAAGGGTATTAGCAGTTGGTTGGACTACGATATAAATGGTGTAAAAGGGTGGAAACAGAAAGCAGGGGCTGTGGAAACAATAAATGAATCATTGTTGTGGATCTCACGCGAGTATAGACAGGCCACTATGGTTGCCCTGGATGCATACTGTTGCATGGTATTTGCTTCTTGTCATGGAATACGGATGAAGTTAAAAAAAAAAGATACACAACCAGCTGAACTTGAGTGGGGGTGGGAGGAAGGAGATTTATTGATGTCATTTGAAGGAGAAAATAACATGAACAATACTGAAATTATCCGGAAGATTCGTGCAAAGGCAGTGATTGATGCAATAGGGGAATGGAATAGGTCAGTTGTTTCATTGAAACATCCTGCACCTCTGTCAAATATTTTGGCTTTGGAAAAATCCATTGGTGATATGAACTACGATTCTCAATCAGGTATGTATATTATATATATATACATATTCATTTAGTAATATTTGCTCTAGCTCTCATGAGTGATGTTTACAGTGGCTTAAGGAGTTCGGAGGATACATGGGTTACTCCAGAAAATGCAGTTGCTATTGCCTGCCATGTGATCAATCAGAACTCTTGGCATTGGGATGAGACCATGTCTATTTTAAAGGAACTATGCAAGCGTTCTACCACTCAATTACTTCCTCACATACATCATCTCTGCAATAAACTCCGGGAAAAGTACTGCTCAGACCACAAGTGTCAATGGCTGGTCTGGATATTCAACAATGTGTTTCCTTCTGTGGACTCGGCGCACTACAAAGACCTTGCACCAATACTTGAAAGGCTGCTTGTAGAATGTGATGAGTGCTTTATTGAACCGTGTTTGTCTTTTCCTCTACTCCTCCATCTCTCTCTCTGATCACCATTACAATTTACCCCTCAGTCTTTGCAGAACACTTCCTGAAAATCATAAATAATCTTGCCTCAAAGCGTCTCATTTGCGAAGAAAGATCATTAGATAACATATTTCTCTACACTAAAAACATCCTACTACACTCATGGGGGCTATCTGCAATACTCTCTTCCATTGAGACAACCCTCACCGGAATACTTTCCGTTGCACAAGAATGCACTCAACAAGGCCCTTACTCAAGACATTCTATCCTACACCCAAAATATATGACCATTCCGCGCACACTGCCTAGACCTGGAAGTGATACAGACCTGGAACCTGTATGGATTGTGATAGACAACTTCAACATGAGATTGAAGGATGTATGGGGCATACATGAGGCTGTTGGACCTAGTAGTGAAATATCAGGCAAAACAGAGGAGTATACACACACTTTTGGTATGTCACAAGCTTATCTCCTCCCGTGATGTATCTACTAGTTTACTAGAAGCTGAAGCACATAAAGAAGCAACCAGCCATATCGTCCATTCAACTGGAAATCCATCTATAACCACACCGCGTAATCCTAAACATATTGATTTGGAAGAAATATCTAGTGGTATGATTGGAGTTGATGGTGGAAAATCTAATCCTGAACCTCACTCAACTACTTCATCTATTTATTTTCCTACAAAAGTGAACCTGCCTGGTCAATTACCAGTCAACACGAGTACAACGGACAATTCTAAGATTGAAGACTGCAGTGGCTCCGGTCAGCCTTCGTCTTCCCAATGATACAATCCAACCTCCGGAAAGTAAGCTCTGACGCTTGGGTACACCAACAGGGTGGTGTTCTAGGTGCTATGTAGTACCAGAAGCTCAGGATAGAATACCATATAGGTCTAGGCTAGTATAACCTTTGCTTATTATTTCATTTTATTGCGTGAAGACTATGTATTGTATATATATGTACGGATATTACATTGTTTTGTTTTGTCTTGATTCGTTGTAGGATTTGCTTTATGAACGAGTCTCTTGGTATAATATACACTTCCATTTATATTGACTTGTTCAATTGGTACTATCGTTGCCCAGTTCGGAATGTCACAAGAATGACCGTAATAGTTTCAACCTCCGCTTGACGCTAGCGTCAGACATTCAAGGATATATAATGTGCAATCAATACCTCATCAATATTCAATATCCGACAGGCAAGGCTTCGGCAGGCGTGACAACCCTCCCGAAAATTGTCTTCAAAACCCCACTTTCCTTCCCACAAAAAATGGTATGATAGCATTCAGAGTAGTGTAAATAATAAGCATACAAGTTTTTGGGTGCGGACTTGCCCCGAGCGAGGAGGAAAAGGGAATTCCGAACTTGTGATGATTCCGAACTTCTGGGTAACGATAGTATGTCGAATCTAACAGTGGAAATCCCATACAAATAGTAGTGTTCCGACTCGGAGTCGCCCCTTTCCCATTTCTCTATTGGATCCTCAAAAGTATTTTCACTTGTACAGTCACTTGCTTGGATAGTAATTCTCACACAACTTAGCCTGGTCTTCACCCAAGTTCACGGTTTTTACTGGTCCTCAGGCTCAGAGGATGCAGATCAGAAGCTCAAAAGTATCCTCAGCCACTTTTTACCATTCCCGTGTCTGTCTTCAACCAGAGCTTGGCTTAAATTGGTCATGTCATGCAGCCACAGGTCTCTGGATGTCGTAGTGGATCGTGGATGAATACAATGTAGTTAGTCATAACATGCATGAGATCGAAACGTGTATAGTGCGGTATCAGCTTACTTTTTCATCTTCTACCACCACTACCGGCCCATCCCGTTTCATCAGTGATCACTGGCGACGAAACAGTCATTCGCCTCCACCAAAACTTAACTACGAAGACCAGTAGCCTGTCCGGGCCTTGATTCAATGGTTTAATAAAGAAGTCAAGGCGCACATTACTAAACATGTGGCCTTGTTCTCCAAGCCTTAAGGCATTAAAAAGTCGTTCAAAAAGTCCGGCTCGGCTCTTCCCAGCTCTGGCCTCAGGCTCGAACGCTTGAGTTTTGACATCACTACGAGTCCGCTTTATCCCGCTCTCCCTTTCGCTCTGGCCAATCTCGTTCACTATCAATCTAAAACAATCAATGAGGAGGATAGGATGTCAGTACCACTTATTCCTTCTTTTCCATCTGTCCTTGGTCCTATTCATCCACAAGTTGCAGCTGACTCGAGTATTCAGGAAGCCATGGATGAGGAGCCTGAAGCTGCAAAAACTCACGATCAGCCAGTGTATTAAGTCATTCACGATCCAACCAAGTTATGGAGTTGGGTGTTACCATAAACATATACCATATCGATTATGTGCTGTAACACATCTAGTGCAAGCAATTGCTCCATCATAAATAGCATCGCGGGTTCTCTGGGAATACTGTTTCGGCTGCCGAACCAGCTGAATCGAATCTATTGTGTGTCACTGAGTACGTACCAATATCCAAAAAGAGAAATATAATAGAGATCAAGAAATATACGTTCTATATACTTATTGATCGACGTATCCTTCTCACCCATGGACTCTCCCGTCCTGGTTTTATCTCTTCAAAACCTATTGTCCACCCGACTGTGGACTGTTCACTTGCGTAGCATAGCATCTGTATTCACATCTGTACATGCAATCACATTCGTACCCTGCCATCCATTAACGTAACAAAGTACACTCTATAAGATTACACCCAAGCTTTGACTCTTGAGTCGCTTAAGACTTCGGTGCGCTGAGGTTAAAGTTGGGGTTTGGTGCTGCTATGTAAGTTAAGATCCAGGAGGTGTGGTGGTTTTTGGTGGAGGGTATACCACTAGCAGGAATAAGGGAGAAACGGGAGATACACAACTCGACTCAGGATTCCTCAACATGAACAAGAACAAAATCGAACAACTGAATCCGCGTTAAGGTGAATGGGGATTTAACCCTAAAACCAAGGAAGAGTGTGATAAAGATGAAGTTGACGATGACTTTCGAGGTTTTAATCTGGGGGGCTTTTGATACAAAGGTCACCGAAGGTCGATAAATGAATAGAAAAGATGTGTACTGCACCTGAATCTTCATTTTATCTGTAGCAAGATTCAGAATTCTGGAAATATGTACATAGCTTCTTCGCAAGATCAGTAACTTGTCCCTGTATATCCACATTCAGCAAATATGTTAGGATGTGTACATAAAACAGTTACAGAACAGGGTGGGGCACACCCACAGGATAAGATACATACCCGTTCTTCGACTGAGCTCTTCACCAATAATCATATCCTTAGAAACATTGGTTTTATTAAATTCACTGGTAGAAGAAGGTTCGGGGGTGTTGTGTTTCAGGTTGACGCCAATGACGTTCATTGTTCGTTGTGAGTGAGAAAGAATAAGATTTGGGAGCAGTCAGTTGAACAAGAAGAGAGAAACTGACAACATAATAACCAGTGAGTGAGGGATGTTGTTGAAGACACGGTTACGTCAAGGGACATCAGAGTCTTTGAGACATTTGCCCGCATCTTCAATGTTCAACAACCAACCACATCATGGTATCGGACTATTCCATACTCCCCAGTCCAGGACTCCAATAATCACTTCTACAGAACAACATGCCTAAAATTTGATATTTGGGCGGAGTTTTTTACACTGTATAGTGTATGGATTCTATGTTTCGAAAGAGTTCTAAGGCATGGTTGAAGGGGTTGAATCAATGAGATCCGGAATAAGTAAGTGAAATTTCTGACACGCTCTTTTCCGACGTTGTCAGTGAATTTTCGTTTCATTTGTTTAGATTTACGAGTCCCGTATGATCCAGGATTCGATATGATCGTAAGCATATACGATATTAATTATGTGTCACAGCATGTCGTACTTGTTCACGCACGAAAACTTTTTAGAAAACAGGTGATTATGCACTGCGTGGGTGACTCGATAATCGAACTGGATTATCAAGGACATACCTAAACTTTACTCTGAGACCCACGCTCAAGAGTAAAGTAAAGCTTGGATAAATACTCGCTAGTACTTGATAATCTGTGTGGATTACCAAGTCACTGGCACAGTGTATGGAGAAATTGTGGTTGGAGGAAAAGGAGTATGATTATCTCATGAAACTTGTTCCACCTAGAGGAAGTGGTATTTGCGATGGTCACGTTGGTACTAGTGTTCATGAGGATTCCGGGACAGGTTGCCGGGACTGAGACTAGAATTAGTGTAGATTGCGACTGCAGTCTACCCTTATTACTATGAAGGTGATAAACCCGGTTACGAAACATCCGACTTCGATTTTGACAAGGAAGAGACCCAAGAGCACAGGAAAAGGTACTGATAGAAACGAATATGGGAATGTGAATGGTTGTGGAGACGACTCGGAAAAAAAGACACCTTATTAGGCTCGTCGGCTTCACACTGACATTTCTCTCCTTCTGACACAGTCTCCGGATCTGATCTTGATTTAAGTTCTCATTCTAGTTTTCAAAAGCTGAATCGGAATCCGAGATGGAAGCTGAGCCGAAGGAAGATGAATTAGAACACGAGACCAAAATGATGATGAAACCCCCTCTGATAAAGAACGTCAAAAGATTGGGTTGGGTTGCATTGTATAGGTCAGAAGTGACTCGCTCCTCAAAGCTTTATACGTGCCGGTGACACATCAACGTCAAACATCAGGACTGAAGATTTCGTCACAGAATTCGACATCCACGTCATCGGATCTTGCAGAGAATCCGAATGAAATCGTAGCTTTTAATGCAATACTCGAACTACTACGACTTCATCTACTCATGGTCATAGACCTCAACCGACTACTCAAGGAGCTCAGAAAGCATTAGTTTGGCACTCAGCAGGAATCATTCAAGACCGTCCCGGAAATATAAATGTTCAACCAACTGGGAGCGCCGACAATAGCAAACTTGAATGATACCCTACTTCATAACCTTCAATGTTGTTGGTAGATGTCATGCTGACTCTGGCAGAGAGAACGTCATCAACGTAATTGGAATAATACCTAATACCTAGACTTTGTGTTAATATTCAGTATATTTTGTGAGATATTTAAAGAAGTAGAGATTTGACTTTAAATCAAAATCATGAGGTACAGTCGACGCTCTGACCATCGTTCTATTTTAGTCCATTATCCAGGGTGTTGACACATCACGTCATACCAAAACTCTCTCTCTTCCCAACACTTTAGTCCTCTGCTTCACTTGATCTGCGCTGGCTGTCCTTTTCCGACTAGATTTGGCCTTCCTCTGGAATCAACACGTCTCTTGGCTACTAGTCTACCGCGTCTCTTGGCACTTTTGCTTATTTGGGCATTGAACACTCCTGTACTTGCAGTGGCTTCCAACCATAGGATGCACATTGGAAGCGTACTTGGATAGGTCGTGTATGTTATCATTTGGGCATCTGGATGACGTGGTAGATGATGCATGCATGCATTGTGGTTAGGAAGGACTAATATTATTGTGAGTTATGTCATTTATACAGTACGGGTATCTACTCAACACAGCATCGGCATACCTTTTCAAGCTCTACATCTGTATCCTGTCATACTACGATGATGATAAAACAAAGGCCTGTCACAATTCACAAGCGCTCCGTGCCCGTCATATTGGATTTATCTTGCTTAGTGTCACATGTATTCTCTGCATGAAGTTCTATCGATCCCTGACTTCACAAGACATTGACCGAGGCGCACGATATGGGGTTTACATGGTGATGTCGAGAAAAGCGAGGGGCTGGAAAATAGAGGAAAACACGGAGCACTGGTACGTCACAAGCCTATCTTTTATATTCACCCATATTGATAATGTACTAGAACTACATAAAGACATCCGTGGCATTAAAAATGTCATTGATACTGGAGTAATTCATGATTTCAAGGTCCCGAACATCATTCATCTAACAATAACCCCGCTCAACATATAACCCAGTTCTCCAAGCCTTAAGCCATCTCTTTCCGTTGTCGCCACGAATGTTTCGTTTCCTTTTTCCACGCTGTTCAGAGGGGTCATAAGGAAGTCGAGTCAATGATCTTTCAGCGGGTATTGCTTGAATCCTGTTGGAGTATGTCGTACATGTATGCGCTGCTCATGCTACAGTTGCAGTTTCTTTGTTCTGTTTTTCTTCTTGGATTGCTTCAATGATGCTTCTCCTTTGGTTTTGACTTCGAGGATTTCTCAGAGGTTCTAATGGAATGTTAAACGATCGATAGTACCTGTTAATGCCGAAAGGGCTTGGTATAATCCCCCGTGTTCTGGTTCTCGGTTTTTCTCTCTCTTTCTTGGGATATGATAATAGGAGTGGAAGTGGGAATGGTCGTGGAGAACGAAATGAGATCAGCACAAATATTATCAAGTCCGTCAGATTCACATCTCTCTCCTTTTGACACAGTTCTTATTCTCATTCAAAAGAAGGCGAATCTGAGTCTGAAGATGAAGATGAATTAGAATATGCTATGACCACACATCTCTATTCTCGACATGGTGATTATTGCTCTACTGTTTCGGAATAGTTGATCAATTGACTAGTGTCCATGTGTCGTTACGTCAATGACAACCCTCTATTCCCAACGTTTATTTTCTTTGTACAGCGTCTTTCTCTTCCCTTGCACCTTGCTTGTTCACCCACAGTTCTGTTATCTTCATCTTCATCATTCATGGATCCAGCCTATCTCTCCTCTACAAATGAATTTAAATCAACCAATGATAGGATGTCACTACCGCCCATCGTCACACTTCCACTTCCTTCACCTTCATCTTCACCTGTCCTTGTTCCTGTTCATCCACCAGCGGCAGCTGACTAGAATGTTCAGGGAGACATGGATGACGAATCGGAAGCTGCAAGTACTCACGATCAGCTAATGTGTCAACTCAACATTGACAGCAATGAGACTCGAAATCGAGTTTTAGTGTCAGATCTTTGGACTCAGTTTTTTAAACTGTATAGACATCCTTTTGGACGTATGAATTCTATGTTTCAAAAGAGTGCTAAGATATGGTTGAAGGGCTTGAATAAAGGAGATCCGGAATATGTAAGTGAAAATTACTGACACTCTTTTCCGACGTTGTCACTAAATTTTGTTTTATTTTTATATTTCTAGATTTGCGAGTCATGTACGATCCAACCAGGTTATGGAGTTGGGTGTGATTGTAAACATATACAATGCCAATTATTTTTTGAACGACATCGTTTTTGTTCACATATAAGTGATTTTAGGGGGCGGGTGATTATGGAGAAATTGAGGTTGGAGGAAAACTATCTCGTGAAACTTGTTCCTCTTAGAGGAAGTGGTATTCGTGTTAGTCATGTAGGATCGCCAGCGTGGTCTACCCAGGCTCATATTACTACAAATATGGGGATGGCGAGCCGAGTTGCTGTGACCTCAAAAAGAAAGGGTGTTGATAGAATAGAATATGGGAATGGTCACGGAGGAAGAAAAAAGAGACTGAAACCGATATTATCACGTTCGTCATCTTTCATATTTCTCTCATTCTGACGCAGTTCTCATTTTTTTTTTTTGCAAAGTTGAACCCGATGAAGATGAATCAGAATCTGACGATGATGGTGAATCTGACTCAAATCAAAATATCAGGTTAGCTTGTGCAGGTCAGGACTCAGAAGAGACCGGAGGTCCTTACTCGTAGGGTATGATTGAGAGAATTTCTGCAATGAGGCAGCCTAGTTCTGTAAACATGTAAGTGTGCTTCTATATTTTCAGTAATTTTGAAGCCTACATTTCCTCGACGTTCTATTTTAGTGCGTTGTCCAGGGTCGTTGACCCATCACGTTATAACCACAACTCTCTCACATCCCAATACTGTTAATCCTCTACTTCACTTGATCTGCTCTGGCTGTCTGTTTCTGGCGTAGAATTGGCCTTCTTGAATCCACACGCCTTGGCTACTAGTCTCTCAGGTTCACTTGGAACATTCTCCCATACTCACAGGGCGCTTTCCAAGCATTGGATGGACATTGGAAGCATACTACAGGTCGTCTATGGTTATCATTTATGTCTCTGGATGTCGTGATGGGTAGTGGATGGATACATGGCGGTTGGAAGGGCTAGTGCGCCTATTATTGTGAGTCATGGTGCTATAATGATCATTGATGGTCGACATAAAGATCGGTTTTACAATCCATCATTGCCGACGAGACACTTGTTCATCAACGAAATCCTGGCTATGATGAGGACCTGTGGTCTGTTTAGGCCTTGATTAACAACTTTAATGAGAAACTGAAGCGTATATCGGGCATATTTGATGAAATATTGGACACAATGGAAGAAAACACGGTTTTCTGACAGAGAAATATCTGCCGATCCCGCTTCAAAACGATCAACATATCACAAATGAACTTCAATTCTCCCATCATTCTATCCATGTCTTCCCAAAATTCCTAATTTTATTCATCTAACACCAACTCTACCGTCAATACTCATGCCAAAGAAGAGAAAAAGTACTTGAACGTGTTATATGACACCGGCGGAATGGATCTGGCCAGTTGATGGGATATCAATATCTCAAGATCAGTACTTGAAATCGCACTCCTACAATCTAGTGTTTTTGGTGCCGTGGGTCATCGTTAAATTATACCTTGACCGTTACGACATCTCAAGGTTTGCAAATGACCCGAACTTGGCACTCCACGGCTCCGATCGCAGTAGAGAAAAGAAGAAAAAAGAGAAAATGGGTATATCGTTGCACCTGTCTAGGGAAGATCCAGAAACGCAATGAGGAGAGAGGAGTGTTCGGTCAAAGGATGGAAAGACGAAGGACGGTAATTGGCATCTCTATCAACTATTCACCTGAATGGATTCTGTGCCACTCAGTACTCACACTCATGTCGGCATATTCAAACGTTCGGGGCAGTAAGGCATTATTAGTTCGTTGTCTAATGTGCTTCTGCTAGGCTTCTGCTCTCCGGGCTTGTTCACAAGTAGAACAAGCGAAGAGGGTGCCGTTATGACAACCACTCACATCCCAACACCTACTCTACCACTTTACTCAATCCGCTCTGGGTATCTATTTCCGGTGTTCCTCCTGAATGTCTTACCTTCTTACTCTCGGCTGCCAACCTGCCACATCTTTCTGCAGGTGTATACATTTCCGGACTCTCATACGCAAGATATATGCAACTTTCTAAGCATAATAGGATGAAAATCCGAGGCTGAAAAAGCAACTTTCTAGGCGTTCGTTTCTTCATTCCTGTGTCTGACTTCAACCCAAATTTCTCTCTCTTAGTCGTGTATGCTGTACTGAGGTCTAGTGAAGACACGGCGAATGGATGCGTTGTGGTTAGGGAGTCCTAGTGCATCATTATTGTGAGTCATATCATACAGCTTGTGTCTACGATATCGATGTTACCTTTCAATCTAGCTCAATTAATAATTACCTTTCATTCAATCCACACACCACTTCCAACGAAACCGTTGTGCCTCTACACTAATGCCTACCTACGACGATAGGACCTGTAGCCTGTACACAATAGTCATACGATCAATCACATACATGGGGTCAATATTTCAATGACGATCAACTTTCTCTCGATTACATCATTCTCAGACTTACCTCTCGAAACGAAAACCTTTTTTCTGGCCAACTGCTAATGATTAATTAATTGTCGTGAACCACCGCCTATTGTATGTCAATATATGCACGTGTTCGGGACATGTGCATACTACTTGTTTGCATAGTTCCCATCAGTGGTGTTTGGACTTTGCTTAACTGGTCCTAAACAGCAGATGGAAGGTTCGCAGATGATGTCGAGACATACGCATTACACTGTAGGGTCGGAGAAGTCGTAACTGCTGAATGCTTGGGATTGATGCTGACTATGTACCCATCGTTGGTTAAGCGCCAATCCCGAGAAGGTGGTTCAGGTAATTTGTTTTGTCGCGTACACATTGCTTACAGACTCAGTGTTGGGACTTGAAAACAAATCACTATTATATATACATATATTCATGTTAGGAAGACTCTCGGACCAGGCTATTTAACGCCTTTGGTAGGAGACGACGAAATATGTTTCACGCATCAAGATTAGGTTCGGTGATGATGTGCAAGCCCGTGCATGGCTATGTTATCGGCTGGAAGCCACAATCAAAGTGCGGTACAGCACCACAAGCTCTCGGTCACAGTAATAGGGTGTCTAAACTGTAATTAGCTATGATCTACACATGCGTTGTCAGCATGTTCAAAACAAGAAATGCTCTATCTACGTCTTGCCTGAATCATAGGCAGCCTCCAGGGACACAATTGCCCCTTAGTAGTAGTATGAGTATCTTCCTCACAACACATATTCATCCTCTGACCCACACTTACAAGCAGTTTGGTCAGGTTTTACTCTTAGAACTAAAGTAGTGCCGAAATAGATCTTTCGAAGAACATGTTATTAATAGTAAATCAAGTAGACGCTGGACAGGACAATGCTGTGCACGTGCCTGTGTTCGAAGAACCTGTAGACAAGACTGAGTACTGAGTACTGAGTACTGAACGTTGACGTTGACCACCAGTGTTAAGGAATTACTCCTTCTTCCTCAACATCCGATACCCTCTCACCAAAAATAATACTATACATTTCAAAGCTCTATGGGTCATCGTGAGGTGAGTGATGCTTTGCTTCAATGCGAATCAATGTATCTTGACAAATTCAAAGCAGTTTTGCTTTCCTGATTTATATGAATAATTATTGACACGAGGAAAATAGCATTTGAAGGTATAGATCCTGTAAGTGAAACTATTTATGTATATTATTATCAAATTTTGAGATATAGATCCATAGAAGCTGAAGGTCGTTGATGAAGCAGCAGATGCAGCAAGATGGGAAGATTTGAACAAAAAGCCGAAGCTTTAACAAAGGATCTCTGTGATTTATCATAGACAATGGAGCAAAACCGAACATACAAAAGATGAACCCAAATACGTCACTAATCATCATCTCATCACGTCTGCGAGGACGACTTCTCTCCCTGCTACGCTCTACTTCACTTGATCTGTGCTGGCTATCTTCCTCATGAGCTCTTGGTTACCAGCCTGCCAGTCTCTATACAGAACCATACTTGTGCAGTCATCGCTTGGACAACTTCGGATTTATACTGCTCTTCAGGCTCAGAGACGCAGATCAGAAGCTCAAATGTACCCTCAGCATCCTCTTCACCATTCCTATGTCCGTCCTCAATCGGAGCTTGGCTTAGGCTGGTCGTGCATGTGGTCATTCAGGTCTCTGGCACATTGTCGATAGATACCGTATGGTTAGGGAAGACTAATGTGAGTCATATCATCTCAATGTATATCCTCAACGTGACAGCTTACCTTTTCACCTTCTACCCAACCTATAATCATCAGTGATCATTCAACACCTAACTACGATGAAGACCTGACTGTCGCCTATCTGGCTTTAACGAGAAATTGTGGTCCTGAATTCTTGATCTCGCAGCCCCAACACGTACAAAACTCTTTCTGCAGACAGGATTGCCGTGAGTTTCTTTTCCTTTGCCAAATTTTGCAGAGGAGTCATCAGATATGCGGGTTATTCATGACATGTGGTCAACAACGTTTCAACGGATATCATTCCAAGAAAGTTAAATCCTACTGAAACGTGGCACATGTCTCCGCTGCGCAGTCACGGTTGCTTTGTTTACTTTTCTTCTTGAGAGTTTGAGGATCTCTTGAGGTTCTAGTACCGGTCCGAAAGGACTTGATATATTCAACCTCATTCTCCCTCTCTTTCTCTTTCTCTCTTTCTCTCTGCAGTATCCATCACGTCCCTTCGCTCAGTCCTATTACCTTTTCCTTCGTCTTCGGTATTCATGGATCTAGCCTATCTCTTGTCTACTACAACTCCCATGAATCCATCTAAATCAACCAATGGGGAGGATAGGATGTCACTACCACTTATTCTTCCTCCTCCATCTGTCCTTGATCCTGTTCATCCACCAGTCACAGCTGATTCGAGTGTTCATGAAGCCATGTATTTTTATCTTTCTAGATTTGCGAGTCATGTACTATCCAACCAGGTTCACGTACGAAAGCTTTCAGAAAGAGGGTGATCATGGAGAAATTGGGATTGGAGGAAAAGGAGTATGATTATTTTGTGAAACTTGTTCCTCCTAGAGGAAGTGGTGTTCGTGTTAGTCATGTTGGATTGCCACCATGGTCTGCTCAGGCTCATATTACTACAAATATGGCGATGGCGATCCTGGTTGCTGTGTCCTCAAAAGAAAAGGGTGTTGATAGAACGGAATATGGGAATGGTCATGGAGGAAGAAAAAAGAGACCGACACCAATATTATCACGTTCGTCATCTTTCACATTTCTCTCATTCTGGCGCAGTTCTCATTTTTTGTCAAAGTTGAACCCGATGAAGATGAATCAGAATGCAATGGTGATGGTGAATCCGACTCAAGTCAAAATATCAGGCTCGCTTGTGTAGGTCAGAAGAGACCCGCACCTCAAACTGGTGATGCATCAACCTCAAAAATCACAAGTGAAGATTTAGTCGCAGAAACCGATGTTGAAGCCGTCGGATCACGCAGAGCATCCAAGCGTATTCGTAGCAACCTTCTACACAATACTCAAACTATTGCGACTTCCACAGGTCGTCGAACTCGAACTACTACTACTCGAGGAACTCGGAAAACACCTGCCTGATATTCGGCAAGGAATGATTCAAGCCCCTCAGGAATATAAATGTTCAACCAACTACCAGTGGGAGTGCCGAAATATCTATAATGATCGCAACGATTTTGACTCAAGTTGTTGGTGTACGCTCTGTTTCTGTCTTGCCTCGGCCACTGCAAATAAATCCACAGACTTCGCTTCGGAATATTATAACCCTTGAGTAATTTTCGGGGTGGCTCTATCTCCGACAATATGACCTGTCTCAACTACGCTCACGAGTGTATAATGCCATAGCGAGTCTAGGAGAACTATATGTATTGTGATTGGCTTGTTGGATAAATGTCTGAGGCCTGAAGGGTTGGATTTGGGATTTGGGAGGAGCATAGTGTGATGGAGGTACCACTTGAGTAGCACGAGTATAGTAAGCGTACTACACTATGGAGTGGCGACAAAAAGAGAAAGGGGGAATAGAGAGCACTGAAACAGTAATAGACTATAGTTCAAATACTCACCGATTGCACTGAGAAATCTTACCCAAACCACACACGGCCAATCTACTGAACAAGTTGTGAAATAAAAATGAAAAGAACGTGCCTTATACTCTCGTCAACGTTTCCATCTTTCAGAAACTTCAGGTAGCAACAGTTCCAGATTCTGTTCAAAAACGCGATCTATGTTGGTGAACAATGTGGCCACAGGTCCTCACTACTTGGTACTAGTGTCTTATCATGATAAAATTGCTAATGGAGGAACCTTGTAAACTAGTCAGTGCACTTCTAGGTTTTCAGTGCCTACATGTCGAGTTTCTTCCTCGACGTTATGACCATTCAAGTTGTTCTATTTTAGTCCTGTTGTTGATGCATCAACTCATCACGTCATAACCAAAGACGACTCTTCTGCTTCACTCCATGCGCTCTGACTGTCTTTTTCTGACGTAGATCTGGCCTTCCTCTGGAATTCAAGCGTCTTGCCTCCTCAGTCTTGCCTCCTAGTCTGCTTTCTCTCTCTGCAGGTTCACTTGTTGGAACTTTGTGTTCGTGTGTCAAGTTCTATGCAGGATACACATCCGAAGCTCACTTCTTTCCCCCATTCCTGTGTCGATCTTCAAGCAGAGGCTCTCGCAGTTAGAAAAGTCGTGTATGCTATCATTCGGGTCTCTGGATGATGTGGCGGATGGGTGGATGGATGGATGGTGCCCGGGAAGGTCTGGTTCGCGTCATTATCGTGAGTCATGTCATTTATTCAGCATGAGTATATACTCAATGCAATATCGGCGTACCTTTTCAAGCTCTATACTACATTTCCTGTACCCTTTCCTACTACAATTCATCATCATCGACGAGGCAGTTGTTCATCCCACGGGTATAACTGCGAAACCCCCGCTATGATGAAGACCTGTGGCCTGTCTGGGCGTTTGATCAGTGACTTTATACATGGCATATATGATGAAAGATGCGAAACAAAAGAGGAAAACATGGGACATCTAGTACGTCGCAAGCTCATCTCCAACGTATTATAGTTGACAGAACTACATCATGAACACAAAGGTATCGCTCGTAGCCAAGCTCTACACTACTCCAACGCTGCTTTACTTTTGTTCCTAGGGGTACTTGTTCCGCCTTCATTACTCCTCCTGATTCTAGACGTCTTGACACTACAAGCTCTTACTTCCAATCCAATGTTTTACATTCTCTTACAGAACATTTGTCTCTTGATTTTAGATGTAATATTATATTTTGTCGGATATTCCGAATGCTGGGAAGCGTGTCACTGATTGTATGTGTTCACATATTCGTAGTGTGTGTTTCCTCTGTCTCCCTACTACCACAAATTCTCATCATTGCATTTCCGTTGAATGACTACACATTTTTTACTGTCGTTCACACTGCATGTAATATCTTGAACTCAAAAGAGAAAATACATTACTATCTTAATTGAACTCAGTTCTGGATATTGTGCTTCAGAGCTTTGTGTTCGTACCCCACTTAATCAAATTGGACATTTATTCAGACCATTTTTTTAGGTATCATTTCTAGAGTCTTCTTTTCCACTTGAATTGAACCTCACCTAAATTAGGATTACTTTCATGAAAGAGAAGGCATATTTGATGTTCTTGGACCTACAATGAGTTGAATCCACACATACACAGACAGTGATAAATGCAATTCTGATACTCACAATCTTCTCAAGATTGACGCTTAATCAATTTCAGGTAGTGAGCGTCAATCTTGAGCACTCAACACCAACCCCACTTCTCAAATAACGTATAATATACGTCTGCCTTGGCATAATTGCCGACCTCTTATATCGGTTTTCAAGATCAGGCGCGTATTATCAGTAATTTGTCACGCATTAGTACGCCCTGCCAGTGTGTGTTTCTGTGAATCTCTTTGGACCTGTAAGAAAGCCCATTGGTAAGAGTCAAGGCTGGTTGGTTTAGTTTCATACAGAAGGATCTAGCTTGAGTTCGGTGATGATGTGAAAACTCATCCCAGATTATCCCAGTTGCGTTTAACCTGGAAATGTAAGAAGGATCGCGTAAATTTAAATGATTCCCATGTCAAATGACACACACTGGGTTACCCGGTTAAGGAAGCTACACGCCGAAGATCGATATCCCCCATACTGATTGGAGAGTGGTTTGGAACACCGACTACTATCTGGTAGTCCGAGGCACGTGTACCAGGTATTCCAATGAAGACTACTGTATCCTGCAGCATGTATAAGGTTGTGTGTGTGTAATTTTTGTGACAGTTGCTGTTGAACGTTTGAACATTGAATGATTGATATGTATCTACTATGGCCCCAATGGCGTCTCCTGGTAAGTACTATGATGCTTCTGAACATATGCTCAAGCAATGATTGGCTATCAGCCTTGTCATACTAAGCGTATGCTGAGTGTTTCTAAATCAATGCATGGGTGTCTGACCCGAATAGCAACAATGGTTGAAGAAAATCTGATCCACTCTCTCATTCCAGCAATCTCGCACAGTGGAGCCCCCCAATATTAGAACCATTACTATGTATCTATATTCATAGATGTCTTTCCAGAGAATGCATTCTAGATTTACTGGTAGACGTTGAACATCTAGATCTGTACGTATTCAAACTGGTGTGTTACTACATAAGAGAAGACTGAATATTGATGTTGCTAGTGCTCTCTAACCGCCCCCATCTTGAACTTTTGATTCCACCTTGCTTGAATAACAGCGAACGTCTTTGTTATGCCTCGCCATCGTATGGTACGTTGTAGTAATTGCCTTCAATTAGAATGAATGTCCTGACCACACCACTGTCTAGTTTCCTTTTATTCGATAAATATGATTGCTGACAGTAGGAATATAGTGTTCGAAGGTATAGATCCTGTAAGTCAAGTTCATTGGAGAATCATGTTATAAACACTAATATATGTATGCTTAGAATTTGAAGGTTGTGGATGAGGATGCAGACGCGAAACGATGGGAAGGGCTGAACAGGAAGGCAGAGTCTTTGACAAAGGAAACATATGAGAGTTGGACAAAAGGATTGAATAATCTTCTCATTTTTGTAAGCAGCATTGACTCTGGGATTGCACAATATACTCATGATAATCTTTTACAGGCTGGTCTCTTTTCGGCAATTCTCACTGCTTTTACCATTGAAGCCGCCAGGACAATCCAGGGCGATCCAGCAGAGATGACAGTACTTTTACTACGAACAATTGTTCTGCAACTAAATAATCAATCAAATCCACAAGCAAATATTCCTATTCCCCTCAACCCAGAAATGACGCCTTCCATCTCCTCCCAGCGCATCAACGTGTTATTCTCCGTCAGCCTTGCGCTTAGTCTTGTTTCGGTTCTGGGAGGGATTCTGTGTCTACAATGGCTGCAAGAGTTTAGTAGGAACATCACAGGTGTATCAAACAAAGAGGACCTATTTCTACAACATCAACGTCATGAGAGTCTCCGGAAGTGGGGTGTCTTGATCATCCTCAATATGATACCACTTTTCCTACTGATTGCGCTTGGTCTCTTCTTCGTTGGGTTCATGGTCTTGCAATGGGAATCAAAGTCACTTGCCTCTGGACCTGTGACGTTTCTTGTTGCTCTATCTGGTGGATTTATTGTCTGTACCACAGTCCTCCCCACCTGCCAGTTCCTCTTCCTTGTAGGAAAATCAACTGGTGCAAACAACCCTCGACCCGTCCTTTGTCCATACCGATCACCTCAATCATGGCTTTTTCATGTAATCCTGCAAAAGCTTTTTTTCCTTATCACCAATCTGCCACTATTGAAGATGAAATCGGACTTCTGGAACACATTGAAGGGCATCAGCAGTTGGTTGGAATATGATACGAATGGTGTAAAAAGGTGGAAAGAGAAAGCAGGGGCTGTGGAATCAATACATCAATCATTGTTGTGGATATCACGCGAGTACAGACAGGCGACTACAGTTGCCTTGGATGCATACTCTTGTATGGTATTTGCATCTTGTCATGGGTCATGGATGAAGTTGAAGGAAAAAGATGTACCTGCCGATCTCGAGTGGAATTGGGAGGAGCAAGGGTTGTTGACATCATTTGAAAGAGAGAATAACCTCAATGACACTGAAATTGTCCAGAAGATTCGTGCAAAGGCAGTGATTGATGCAATGGAGGAATGGAATAGGTCACCTGTCTCTTTGAAACGCCCTGCACCTCTGTCAGATATTTCGGCTTTGGAGAAATCCATTTGTGATATGGACCTTTTTTCTCGAAGAGGTAAAGTCTATTATATGTTATATATATTCCTTTAGTAATATTTGCACTAGCTCTCTTAGAAGACATTGCTACTGGCTTGAGGAGTTCAGAGAATACGTGGGTTACTCCAGAGAATGCTGTTGCTGTTACCTGCCATGTGATCGATCAATACTCTTGTCATTTGGATGGGATAAGTCCTATTTTGGTTAAACTGTGCAAGTGTCCAACCACTCGATCACTTCCTCACATACGTCATCTCCGCAACAAACTCTGGGATAAACTCAGCTCAGAGCATAGGTGTGAAGGGCTGGTCTGGATATTCAACGATGTCTTTCCTGCTGTGGACTCTACGCACTACGAAGATCTTGGATGGATACTTGAAAGGCTGCTTGTGAAGTGTGATAAATGCTTTATTAACTCTTGTTCGTCTTCTCATCTACTCTGCCATCTCTCTCTGACCACCATTACTCCTCAGGGTTTGCAGAAGACTTCCTCAAAATCATAGAAGACCTTGCCTTGAAGCGTCTCATTGGCAAAGAAAGATCATTGAATACCATCTTTCTCTACACTAAACACATCCTACAACACTCATCGGGGCTATCCATCATACTTCCTTCCATCGAAACAACCCTCAACGCAATACTCTCTGCTGCAGAAGAACATGTTCAACACTCGCGCTCAATATTTTCTGTCCTGCACCCAAATCGATTCACCATCCCACGAACACTGCCTAGACCTGGCCATGAACAAGACCTGGAGCCTGTATGGACTGTGATAGACAACTTCAACATGAGATTGAAGGAGATATGGCGAATTCATGAGGTTGTTGAGTCTGGTGGTGAAGCATCAGGAAAAATTGAGCATATATCCACTTCTGGTACGTTGCAAGTTTATCTCCTCTCGTAATATATCTAATAGTCTACTCAAAGTCGAACACACTGGCCAAATCGTTTCAGCAACACACATTACTGAGAATCTACCTATGGCCACTACACCGCATCCTATCATTTCCCTGTCAACGTCCCTGCAATCTAACAAATTTCATGAAACAGACTTACACAATGGAATAACTGACCAAGTCACTCCAGCAATATACTCTCCTGAAGCTCTGCCCATGTCTACTACACCCTCCTTGCCACCTCCCTTGCAATCCTACAATTTTCACGAAACAGCCACCACACTGGGTGTTGGCGCTCGAAATGCAGTCTCACCGGTTCTTTCATCATCGCAAGATTTCGAACAACATTCATCTAATAGCGTTTCAGTCGTGCCTGCTAGGCCAGCAATCCCACCAGCCACGAATGTGATTTCAACTTCCACATCCAGTCGACCTACATCACCTCTTCCCAACGAGACACCCACCAGTCAAGATTCACACGTTATCACTCCCTACTCACAACCAGACGTCGCTGGACCTGGGACCGTAAACCAAGCCTTGTCCTCTGCGGTACAAGATCTACAAAGTACTCCATCAACTCCATCTCTGTCTACAGATTATCATGCCGAAGAGTTGACCGGTCCTCAGGCTTAACCACTCGTGTTGGAACAGAATTCATGTAACGAAAACATGGTATTGCGATCTGGTGATTTTCCGGAAATATTAGGGGTGGCATAAAATATTCTTCCTACTCTTGATTGCAGGAAAGTTCGATGCTAGTATATGTGATTGTCTTTAACACTAAAGGAATACATGTTTGAGCCCTCAAAGAGTTGAGATGGTATACTTATCATTGGAAAGTTAAGGAATCAAGGAATGAAACAGGAAGCTGCAGAAAAGGTATTGTACTAAATCCATAGATGGAATATACGTTCTACATACTTATCATATCCATCTCACACACCGACATGGTCCTTGTTTCCCGCTTTGAAACCTCTTCTCTGCAACCATATTCATTAACGTAACAAAGTACATCTTTTTACTACAAGGTTGCACCACGAATTATAATAGCGGGGTGATTTGTATCAAAGATACACAGTACTCCAGTTGCGCTGTTTCTCGTTTGTTGTTGCCATAGATCACTATTGAGGGAATCCTTGTGAGTACGATGGGACGTCAGAGTATTGAAATTAAAGTTATGAAAGGAGTCGTACCTGTGACCCTCAGCGAAAGAGACATTGTTGAATACCACCGTCAGGAATATATAAGCGAAATTGGGTGATACGTAGCTTAAATTAGGTCAACCAACATGAAGGAACACTCCAAACTGGATTCCTAATAGGAAGTTGAATCCGTTTGATTCAAAAGTTGAGGAAGAGCGTGATGATGAAGATGGTCTTGTACTGTATCGGAACTCTTGGTACGAGGGTCGTCGAAGGGCGTAGAAGTTGGCGGGATATAATCAATGTCAGTGACACTCGATTCGATCAAAGATCGTGGTACGCATTAAGTATTGAAATGAGTTACTTTAAAACGATGTCAGATGGGTATGCATTTCAGGAAATGGAATATGAAAAAGAGGGAAAAGGAAAGAAGAAATGAAAGAAGAAAAAACGTAAAACTCACCTCGTTTTCAAGGGTACATACAGACCAACTTCACTCCTCTGTTGAAATGACATTATCGATCTCTACAATGTCAAAAGAGACAGCCAACAATCTCTGTGATTTATCATAGACAATGCCACAAAACCGAATATACAAAAGATACAGATACATCTATTTTCTGTAGTAGGATTGAGAACGTACGTATCTTTTTCACGAGTTTAGGGGGTTTCCTGGAGGTTCCTGTAGATGAAAAATGTTTATCAAAGTACGTGAAGATGATTGATGGTGTGGAACACGGTAAGAAAGAACTTACAAGATAAATATTACTGGTCCTTTTGTTCACCATAATAACCTTGGCAATTCACTTGCTTGAAGCATATGTTCATGAAACACAATCCTAGCTGTGATTGCAACAGAAATTTGAAGTGATGTTGTTGGTTGAGAGCGAGAGTGAGCTTCGGGAGTACTGTACTACACAGTCGAGAAACAACTCACCGGATAATAACATGTGTCGATTCCTGGAGCCTCTATCTCATTTCCCCAGTTCTAAGGTCTGTAACGGCTCGACTCTAGTCAATCCCAGCCCCTTCTTCCGATAAGTGACATTACTGTGAGCAGCATGGACAGTGAGCTGGTGCAAATTTCGTCGAAAGTGATTGTGATTGGGGGTGTGTATTGTTAAGGAGGGGTGAATGATGTTTTCAGCGATGGCTTGTATCATACACTCAGTGGCCAAAGTTCCGTAGTTCTTGGGAGTTAATTTATATGAGGTGAAGCTCTTGCATAACCTCTACTCCATGAGCCGTTAAGATATGGTCAGTCGTTGTACAAAAACACACAACTGAACATATGGATTCTGTTCAGCCATTAGATTGAGTAAATGCAGCATGAACTCACCCCGAAAGGTTGATGTAGGTAGAGACGGATGCTTTGATGTGCTTCCAATCAGTGAAAGAGAGCTTTAGCAGTGATGAAGGAGCCTAGTTCGGTCAACGTGATTGGACCTGGTCAGTGCGTTTCTGTACTTTGCAGTTGGTGACATTACGTCAACGACTTCTTTCCCCTCAACCAGCAACTGCTACGCTCTGCTTCACTCGATCTACGCTGGCCCGTTCAGAACATGTGGTCAACAACATCGGATATCACTTCAAGAAAATTTATTCTTCCTGGAATGTGGTGTATGTCTCCGCTGCACAGCTACAATTGCTTTGTTTCGTTTTTCTTAGGTTGCACACCTTTTGTGTTTTGACCTGCCGGATCTCTCTGTGGCAGTACCTGTCAGAAAGGACTTGGTATCATCCGCCGTGTTTTGGTTCTGAGCTTCTCTCGCCTTCTCTCCCTCTCCCTTTTTCTCTGCAGCATCCGTCACCGTCCTTGTCTCTTGGTTGTTCGCTCATAGTATTGTCTTCGCCTTCATTTTTAATAAAACCAGCCTATCCCTATGTCTTGTTTACTACACCTATAAATCAATATAAATCGACCAATGAAGGGATGTCACTTACCACCTACCGCCACACTTTCACTTTCACCTCCTTCACATGTCCTTTTTCCTGTTCATCTACACGTCGTGGCTCGTTCGAATGTTCAGGAAGCCATGGATGACGAGTCTGAAACGGATCAACCCGACACTGACAGTATTAAGAGCCGAAATCGAGATTTGGTGTCTGATGTTTGGACCGAGTTTTTTTAAATTTTATAGGCATCCCTTTGGATATATAGATTCTATGTTTCAGAAGAGTGCTAGAATATGGTTGAAGGGGTTGAATAAAGGAGATCCGGAATATGTGAGTTACTTCCAAAATCTGAGCAATTTGCCTTACACGTCTTGTATCATACTCGATTTTTGTTTTGTTGGTTTTCTAGATTTGCGAATTATGTATGATTCAACCAGGTTCTAGAATCAGATGTAAGAGTAAGAGTATACAATGTCAATTATGTGTTGAAAGATATTGTGTTTGTTCGCGTACACATGCTATTAGAAAGCGAATGATTATGGAGAAATTGAGGTTGGAGGAAATGGAGTATGATTACCATGTGAAACTTGTTCCTCCTAGAGGAAGTGGTGTTTGTGATGGCCACGTTGGTACTGGTATTCATGAGGATTCCGGACAGGTGTCCGGGACTGAGACTAGAGCTGGTGTAGATTGCGACTGCAGTCTACCCTTATTACTATGAAGGTGGCGAGCCCGGTTGCGAAGCCTCCGACTTTAGTTTTGACGAGGAAGAGACCGAAGAGGAAAGGGAAAGGTACTGATAGAAAGGAATATGGGAATGGGAATGGTCGTGGAAGACGAAAAAAGAGACACCTTATCAGGTTCGTTAACTTCACACCGGCATTTCTCTCCTCCGGATCTGATCCTCATTTTGGTTTTCATTCTGGTTCAAAAGTCGAATCCGAATCTGAGATGGAAGCTGAGTCAAAGGAAGGTGAATTAGAACATGAGACGACAATGATGGATGGTGAACCTGGCTCTGATAAAGAAAATCAAAAGATTGGGTTGCATTGTATAGGTCAGAAGCGACCTGCTTTATACATGCTGGTGACGCATCAACGTCAAACATCAGGAATGAAGATTTCATCACAGAATCTGACGTCCCAGTCACCGGATCTTGCAGAGAATCCAACTGAAATCGTAGCTTTCAATGTAATGCTTGGACTTCATCTATGCATGGTAGACCTCAACCGACTACTACTCGAGGAGCTCAGAAAGCATCGGTTGGGCACTCAGCAAGGATTCAAGGCCATCCTGGGAATATAAATGGTCAACCAACTAGGAGCGCCGACAATAGCAAACTTGAATACCCTCTTTAAAACCTTCAATGTTGTTGGTAGATGTCATGCTGACTCTGGCAGAGAGAACGTCATCAACGTAATTAGAATAATACCTAATACCTAGACTTTGTGTTGATACTCAGTGTATTTTGTGAGATATCTAAAGAAGTAGAGATTTGACTTTAAATCAAAATCATGAGGTACAGTCGACGCTCTGACCATCGTTCTATTTTAGTCCATTATCCAGGGTGTTGACACATCACGTCATACCAAAACTCTCTCTCTTCCCAACACTTTAGTCCTCTGCTTCACTTGATCTGCGCTGGCTGTCCTTTTCCGACTAGATTTGGCCTTCCTCTGGAATCAACACGTCTCTTGGCTACTAGTCTACCGCGTCTCTTGGCACTTTTGCTTATTTGGGCATTGAACACTCCCGTACTTGCAGTGGCTTCCAACCATAGGATGCACATTGGAAGCGTACTTGGATAGGTCGTGTATGTTATCATTTGGGCATCTGGATGACGTGGTGGATGATGCATGCATGCATTGTGGTTAGGAAGGACTAGTATTATTGTGAGTTATGTCATTTATACAGTACGTGTATCTACTCAATGCAACATCGGCATACCTTTTCAAGCTCTACATATGTATCCTGTCATACTACGATGATGATAAAACAAAGGCCTGTCACAATTCACAAGTGCTCCGTCCCCGGCATATTGGATTTGTCGCGCTTCGTGTCATGCGTATTCTCTGCATGAAGTTCTATCGATCCCTGACTTCACAAGACATTGACCGAGGCGCACGATATGAGGGTTACACGGTGATGTTGAGAAAAGTGTGAAGGGGCTGGAAAAATAGAGGAAAACACGGAGCACTGGTACGTCACAAGCCTATCTTTTGTATTCACCTATATTGATAATGCACTAGAACTACATAAAGACATCCGTAGCATTAAAAATGTCATTGATACTGGAATAATTCAATATTTCCAGATCCCGAACATCATTCATCCTATAATAACCTCGCTCAACATTGACCCCGTTCTCCAAGCTACAAGACATCTCTTTCCGCCAGTTGACCATCACCACAAATCTCTTTTTCTTTTTCCATTGTACAGAGGAGTCATAAAGAAGTCAGGTCGATGATATTTCAACTGGTATTACTTGAATCCTGTTGGAATATGTGGTGTATGTATGCGCTGCGCACGCTGCAGTTGCAGTTTCTTTGTTCGGTTTTTCTTCTTGGATCGCTTCAATGGTGCTTCTCATTTGGTTTTGACTTCCAGGATTTGTCAGAGGTTCTAATGGAATGTTCAACGATCGATAGTACCTGTTAATGCTGATAAAATCCCCCGTGTTCTGGTTCTTGGCCTTTCTCTCTCTTTCTTTGTATAGCGTCTTTCTCTTCCCTTGCACCTCGCTTATTCGCTCACAGTTCTGTTATCTTCATCTTCACCATTCATGGATACAGCCTATCTCATTTCCTACAAATCAATCTAAATCAACCAACTGCCACCTATCATCACACTTCCACTTCCCCCTCGTTCACCAGTCGCACCTGACTCGAATGTCCAGGAAGTCATGGATGACGAGTCTGAAGCTGTAAGTAGTGACCCCGTTGTCCAATTTGCTTGACACTAACAGTAGTAAGAATCGAAATCGGGATTTAGAGTTTTTTTAAACTTCATAGACATCTTTTGGACGTATGAACATTGGATTCTATGTTTCAAAGAATTAGTACGATGTGGCTGCATGGCTTGAATCAAGGAGATCCAGAAAATGTAAGTACTGATGGCTTGACACGCTCTATTCTGACGCTGACGTATTTTTTTGTATTCTTGCCATGATTTTCTAGATTTGTGAATTATGCACAATTCAACCCTAGTGTTCAGCTGGGACAAATTGGATACCCGCCGTGGTCTGCTCGCATTACCACAAAGGTGGCGAGCCTGGTTGCTAAAGTTCCGTCATCAGTTTTGACGAAGACTATCCAAGAGGAAAGGGAAAGGGTTGATAGGAAGGGATATGGTAATGGAAGCGGAAATGGAAATGGTCATAGAGAACGAAAACCAGCACAAATGTTATCAAGTTCGTCAGATTCACATCTCTCTCCTTCTGACACAGTTCTTATCCTCATTCAAGGGAAGGTGAATCCGAGTCCGACGACGAATTAGAATATGTGATTACCAAGCATTTATATTCTCGGCATGGTGATTATTACTCTGATGTTTCGGAATAGCTGATCAATTGACTGGTGTCCATGTGTCGTTACGTCGATGACAACCCTCTATTCCCCAACGTTTATTGGTACGCTTCACTCGATCTGTGTCTGTTATCTTCCTACTGCATCCACATGTCTTCCTCATCGCTACTAGCCTGTTATGACTCTCTACTAGTTCATAATTTATCGCCTGAAGGCTTTATCTTCATATCCGAGATTCCAAACTTCAGGGCTTTACTTTTACACTGTCTGATCATGGTTTACTGCCAGAAAAAATATTTTTTTCATGTGGACTCTACGTATGCTGAAGACAATTGGGAGGCTGATCTCGCTGTGTACTGATTTGGGCTCTTACTAAGGGTTTAATTTGAGCGTCAAAACATGCTGTCATCACAAGGAACAGCGGGCCCTTCTGGATACATAAAAGGTTGTACTCGTAACTCAGCTGTATTTCTCACAGTGGAATCAAGAAGTCAAAAGTGTGATTGACGCCGAATTGGTCCAACAACGTGTTTGAAGAACTGTGATAATCAGTGGGTGCATGCTCAATACTGTTCTTTCCTATTCCACCACAATCATTCCCAAGGCACTCCATGCCAGTGTACCTGGTACAAAACAAACACTAGCATCGGTCTACTATTGGTAAACTATAGTATGTCTCGATGGCACTCGAAATCCAGTTTCACCTGTTCTTTCATCATTGCAGGATTTCGAAGAACATTCACCCAATACTAAATAGTGTTTCAGTCGTGCCTGCTGGGCCAGAAATCCCACCAGCCATGAATGCGATTTCAACTTCTGCATCCAGTCGGCCCACATCACCTCTTCCCAACGAGAGATCCACCAGTCAGGATTCACACGTTATCACTCACTCCTCCAGCTAGACGTCGCTGGGCTTTGGACAGTAAACCAAGCCTTGCCCTCTGCGTCGGCACAAGATCAAGAAAGCACTCCATCAACTTTATCTCTGTCTACACATTATCATGTCAAAGAGTTGACCGATTCTCAGGCTTAACCACTAGTGTTGGAAACAGAATCCGCGTCACAAAATTACAGTATTGCAATCTAGTGATTTTCTGGAAACATTAGGGTGACACAAAATATTCTTCCAACTCTTGATCGTAGGAAAGTTCGACACTAATATATGTGATTGTCTTTAACACTAAACGAATACATGTTTGAGTCCTCAAAGAGTCGAGAAGATATATTTACCATTGGAAATTTAAGGGACATAGTGGTTGTAAAAAGCTTTGTTCATGAGGTCAATATGTAAGGTGTATTGTACTAAATCGATAGAGATGGTATTTACATATGCTCCATACCCTTATCGCATCTGACATGGACTTCCCATCCTGGTTTCGTTCTCTGAAATCTCTTCACCCTATTGTGCAGCATACTCACAGTGTACACCCATACCTATATGTGCAAACACATTCATTAACGTCGTAAAGGTACATCCTTATACCACCCAAGAATTAGCACATATCTGAATAGCGGCGTGAGTTGGATCAAAGGTTCACAGTACTCCGGTTAAGCTGTTTCTTGTTTGCTGTTGCGATAGATCACTATTGAACGAATTCCTTTTCAGTACAATGAGACGTCAGTGTGTATGGAAATTAAAATTGAGGGGTTGAAGAATAGGTTGAAAGGAGTGATACCCATGGCTTTCAGCGAAAGTGGTATTGTGGAATACCGGCGTCAGAAACAGGAGCGAAAACTAGGAAGTACATAGATTTGGATTAGGATTCCAACCAACGTAAACACTCCAAACTAGATTGTTGAACGTTTACTTTGAAATCTGAGGGGGATCCCGTTGATGAAGAAGAAGTCGATGGTTTGTACCATAATATTTGAATTCGGAACTCTTGATACGAGGGTTGTTAGGGGGTCGTTAGGTGTAGAAGTGGGTGGCATATAACGAGTGTCTGTGATATTCAATTCAGTCGATCAAAGATTGGTGGTATCGAAATTCTTTAAAACGATGTCAGAATGAGTACGTGTTTTAGCAAATGGAATATGTAAAGAGGAAACGGGTAAGAAGAAATAAAAAAAAAGTAAAACTCACCCCGTTTTCAAGGGTACACACAGACCAACTCCACTCCTCTGTCATAACATTATCGATCTCTACAGCTCCTGTACACACGTGAAAAGAGACAGCCAATGATCTCTGTGATTTATCATAGACAATGGAACAAAACCGAACATACAAAAGATGAACCCAAGTTTCTTCATCCGAGTCAGCCATTTTATTGTTGTAGAATTAAGAACGTACGTAACCGTAACCGTAACCTTTTCACGAGTTTAAGAGGTTCCTGTAGATGTGAAGTGCTATCAATACACGTGAAGATGATTTATGATATAGAACAAGGTGAGAAAGAACTCGGAAGATAAAACCAATATGATACTTGCCCTTCCGTACACTATGATAGCGTTGGAAAAGCGTAGGTTCAGTGTGAAGCACCGTCTTACCTCCAGGCATTCGAAGTAATGTTGTTGGTTGGTTGACAATGAGCTTTGGAAGTACGCAGTTGAACGAGACAAGAAACAACTCACCATAATAAGATATCGATTCCTGTAGCTTCTATCTTATTTCCCCAGCTCTAAGGTGTGTAACACCTCGACTCTAGTTAAACGCAGCCCCTCCTGATAAGGGACAATAGTGTGAGCACTGAGCAGCGCCATGGACCAAGAACTGATGTTGAAAGTGATTGTGTTCGAGACGTGTGTTGTTGTGGAAGGGTGATAGTGTTGTCAATATACATTTTCAACGTTGGCCTACATATATCATGCATTCTGCTTCTGGTTGTCCCTCTCTGCTTGGGGTGCAGCGACCAAAGTCTGGCGTTTCTGCGATACTAATTCATATGAGGACAGCATACAACGTTAACACACACACCTGAACATGTGGGTTTTGTTCAGCAATCAGATTGAGCAAAAGTATGGCATGACCAAAATCCAAGAGCTTGGGCAGTGACCTTGACTGGGGCGTGATTTGCGATTGAAGGAGTCTAGTTTGGACAACACGATTGGACCTGGTCTGTGTGTTTCTGCACTTTCAGCGAATTTGAAGCCTCCATTCGGGTTTTGTGTCTCTGAGAAGTTGTTCGTCATGGAGAAGTAAGTGTTTGGCATTACGTCACTGTTCATCATCCCATCACGTCATACGAGGACGACTTCTCTCCCTGCTACGCTCTACTTCACTTGATCTGTGCTGGATATGTTCCTCATGAGCTCTTGGTTACCAGCCTGCCAGTCTCTATACAGAACCGTACTTGTGCAGTCATTGCTTGGACAACTTCGGATTTATACTGCTCTTCAGGCTCAGAGACGCAGATCAGAAGCTCAAATGTACCTTCGGCGTCCTCTTCACCATTCCTATGTCCGTGCTCAACCGGAGCTTGGCTTAGACTGGTCGTGTATGTAGTCATTCAGGCCTCGGGTGCATTGTCGATAGATACCGTATGGTTAGGAAGGTCCAATGTAAGTCACATCATCTCAATGTATATCCTCAACGTGACAGCTTACCTTTTCACCTTCTACCCAACCTATAATCATCAGTGATCATTCAACACCTAACTACGATGAAGACCTGACTGTCGCCAATCTGGCTTGAACGAGAAATTATGGTCCTGAATCCTTGTTCTCGCAGCCCTAACGCATACAAGACTCTTTCTGCAGACAACATGGCCGTGAGTTTCTTGTTCCTTTGCCACAATGTACAGAGGAGTCAACAGATATTTAGGTTGTTCAAATATGTGGTCAACAACGTTTCAACGGATATCATTCCAAGAAAGTTTAATCCTACTGAAATGTGGCACACTCCTCCGCTGCACAGTCATTGAGGATCTCTTGAGGATCTAGTACCGGTCCGAAAGGACTTGATATAATCCACCTCATTCTCCTTCTCCTTCTCTTTCTCTCTTTCTCTCTGCAGTATCCATCACGTTCCTCAGCTCTGGCTCGTTCGCTCGTCCTATTGTCCTCTCCTTCGTCTTCGTCATGGATCTGGCCTATCTCTTGTCCACTACAACTCCCACGAATCAATCTAAATTAACCAATGGGAAGGATAGGATGTCACTACCACTTATTCCTTCACCTTCACCTGTCCTTGATCCTGTTCATCCACCAATCGCAGCGGATTCGAGTGTTCTGGAAGCCATGGTTGACGACTCTAAAGCTGCAAGTAGTGACCAGTCACTGTACCAACTTGACATTGACAACAGTGAGATTCGAAATCGAGTTTCGGGATATTTGGATAGAGGTTACGTATGGATTCCAAGTTCCAAAAGAGTTCTAAGGCGTGGTTGAAAAGGTTGAATAACGGAGATCCGGAATATGTAAGTGAAATTTCTGACACGCTCTTTCCGATGCTGTCATTGAATTTTGTTTTATTTTTATTTTTCTAGATTTGCGAATCATGTACTATCCAACCAGGCTATAGAGTTGAGTGCGATTGTAGAAGTATACGATGTCAATTATGTGTTGTAACACACCATAGTTGTTCACGTACGAAAGCTTTCAGAAAGAGGGTGATCATGGAGAAATTGGGGTTGGAGGAAAAGGAGTATGAGTATTTTGTGAAACTTGTTCCTCCTAGAGGAAGTGGTGTTTGTGTTAGTCATGTTGGATTGCCGCCGTGGTCTGTTCAGGCTCATATTACTACAAATATGGCGATGGCGATCCTGGTTGCTGTGACCTCAAAAGGAAAGGGTGTTGATAGAATGGAATATGGGAATGGTCACGGAGGGAGAAAAAAGAGACCGACACCAATATTATCACGTTCGTCATCTTTCACATTTCTCTCATTCTGACGCAGTTCTCATTTTTTTTTTTTGTCAAAGTTGAACCTGATGAAGATGAATTAGAATACAATGGTGATGGTGAATATGTCTCAAGTCAAAATATCAGGCTCGCTTGTGTAGGTCAGAAGAGACCCGCACCTCAACTTTTTTCCGTACAGGTGATGCATTGACCTCAAAAGTCAGGAGTGAAGATTTAGTTATAGAAATTGATGTTGAAGTTATTGGGTTATGTACAGTATCCAAGCGTATTCTTAGCAACCTTCTACACAATGCTCTAACTGTTACGACTTCCACAGGTCGTCGAACTCGATCTACTACTACTACTCGAGGAACTCGGAAAACACCTTTCTGTTATTTGACAAGGGAGATTCAAGTCCCTCTCAGGAATATAAATATTCAACCAACTACCAGTGGGAGTGCCGAAATATCTCATAACGATAGAAACAATTTTGATCTACAACCTTTGTTGTCTGGATGACCCGAAGGCAAGGGAGTATTGACAAGTACACAGTCTCAGGTTGGTATCCAGCAACACAATCAGGTTATGGAAGAGTTACAAGCGATGGAACCCACATTCGCGAGAGTCTCAATGTATACATGGACACTTCAACTACTACTGATGTGCTTGAATCTCCGTTTCTTAGCCAAGGTGCCTTTAGTGGCTCTGCAGAGAATAGTTGTGACATGGGAGAAAACGAGTTTATTGGAATGGTTACGACGGAGAGCTTGGAATTGTTGGAGGCCAGTTATCAGTGGGGTTTGGATGGTGATGAGTATATGGTAGTGGATGATGAGATTGTTGAGCGAAAGTAACGTGTACTTGGACAAGAAAGAAAAGGAAAGGAGGCCGATTGTAATGTCACAGTGCGCTTTCGTCGTTTTATAACATCAACATTCGTGAAATTCTATGGTTCCTCAAGTTGTTGGTGTATGCTCTGTTTCTGTCTTGCCTCGGCCGCTGCAAATAAATCCACAGACTTCGCCTCGGAATATTATAACCCTTGAGTAATTTTCGGGTTGGCTCTATCTCCGACAATATGACCTGTCTCAACTACGCTCACGAGCGTATAATGCCATAGCGAGTCTAGGAAAACTATATGTATTGTGATTGGCTTGTTGGATAAATGTCTGAGGCCTGAAGGGTTGGATTTGGGATTTGGGAGGAGCATAGTGTGATGGAGGTACCACTTGAGTAGCACGAGTATAGTAAGCATACTACACTATGGAGTGGCGACAAAAAGAGAAAGGGGGAATAGAGAGCACTGAAACAGTAATAGACTATAGTTCAAATATATCCACCGATCACACTGAGGAATGTTACCCAAACCATACACGGCCAATCTACTGAAAGAGTCGTAAAATAAAAATGGAAAGGACATGTTTTATACTCTTGTCAGTGTTTCCATCTCTCAGAAACTTCAGGTAGCAACAGTTCCAGATTTTGTTCCAAAACGTGATCTATGTTGTTGGTGTTGGCGAACAATGTGGCCACAGATCCTCACTACTTGGTTTTAGGGTCTTATCGTAATAAAATGCCAATGGAGGAACCTCATAAACTGGTCAGCGCGCTTCTAGATTTTCAGTGCCTACATGTCGAGTTTCTTCCTCGACGTTGTGACCATTCAAGTTGATCTATTTTAGTCCTGTTGTTGATGCATCAACTCATCACGTCATAACCAAAGACGACTCTTCTGCTTCACCCCATGGGCGCTGACCTGGCGCTGACTGTCTTTTTGGACCTGTAAGAAAGCCCATTGGTAAGAGTCAAGGCTGGTTGGTTTAGTTCCATACAGAAGGATCTAGCTTGAGTTCGATGATGATGTGAAAACTCATCCCAGATTATCCCAGTTGCGTTTAACCTGGAAATGTAAGAAGGATCGCGTAAATTTAAATGATTCCCATGTCAAATGACACACACTGGGTTACCCGGTTAAGGAAGCTACACGCCGAAGATCGATATCCCCCATACTGATTGGAGAGTGGTTTGGAACACCGACTACTATATGGTAGTCCGAGGCACGTGTACCAGGTATTCCAATGAAGACTACAGTATCCTGCAGCATGTATAAGGTTGTGTGTGTGTAATTTTTGTGACAGTTGCTGTTGAACGTTTGAACATTGAATGATTGATATGTATCTACTATGGCCCCAATGGTGTCTCCTGGTAAGTACTATGATGCTTCTGAACATGCGCTCGAGCAATGATTGGCTATCGGCCTTGTCATGTTAAGCGCACGCTGAGTGTTTCTAAATCAACGCATGGGTGTCTGACCCGAATAGCAACAATGGTTGAAGAAAATCTGATCCACTCTCTCATTCCAGCAATCTCGCACAGTGGAGCCCCCCAATATTAGAACCATTACTATGTAACTATATTCATAGATGTCTTTCCAGAGAATGCGTTTTAGATTTACTGGTAGACGCTGAACATCTAGATCTGTGCATATTCAAACTGGTGTGTTACTACATAAGAGAAGACTGAATATTGATGTTGCTAGTGCTCTCTAACCGCCCCCATCTTGAACTTTTGATTCCACCTTGCTTGAATAACAGCAAACGTCTTTGTTATGCCTCGCCATCGTATGGTACATTGTAGTAATTGCCTTGAATTAGAATGAATGTCCTGACCACACCACTGTCTAGTTTCCTTTTATTCGATAAATATGATTGCTGATGGTAGGAATATAGCGTTTGAAGGTATAGATCTGGTAAGTCAAGCTCGTTGGAGAATCATGTTATAAATGCTAATATATGTATGCTTAGAATTTGAAGGTTGTGGATGAGGATGCGGACGCGAAACGATGGGAAGGGCTGAACAGGAAGGCAGAGTCTTTGACAAAGGAAACATACGAGAGTTGGACAAAAGGATTGAATAATCTTCTCATTTTTGTAAGCAGCCTTGACTCTGGGATTGTAATATATACTTATGATAATCTTTTACAGGCTGGTCTCTTTTCGGCAATTGTCACCGCTTTTACTATCGAAGCCGCCAGGACAATACAGGGCGATCCAGCAGAGACGACAGTACTTTTACTACGAACAATCATCCTGCAACTAAATAATCAATCAAATCCACAAGCAAATATTCCTATTCCCCTCAACCCAGAAATGACGCCTTCCATCTCCTCTCAGCGCATCAATGTGTTATTCTCTGTCAGCCTTGCACTTAGTCTTGTTTCGGTTCTGGGAGGGATTCTGTGTCTACAATGGCTGCAAGAGTTTAGTAGGAATATCACAGGTGTATCAAACAGAGATGACCTATTTCTACAACATCAACGTCATGAGAGTCTCCGGAAGTGGGGTGTCTTGATCATCCTCAATATGATACCACTTTTCCTACTGATTGCGCTTGGTCTCTTCTTCGTTGGGTTCATGGTCTTGCAATGGGAATCAAAGTCACTTGCCTCTGGACCTGTGACGTTCCTTGTTGCTCTATCTGGTGGATTTATCATCTGTACCACAGTCCTCCCGACCTGCCAGTTCCTCTTCCTTGTAGGAAAATCAACTCGTGCAAATGACCACGTGTTACCTCGACCGGTCCTTTGTCCATATCGATCACCTCAATCATGGCTTTTTCATGTAATCCTGCAAAAGCTTTTTTTCCTTATCACCAATCTGCCACTATTGAAGCTAAGATCGGACTTCTGGAACACATTGAAGGGCATCAGCAGTTGGTTGGAATATGATACGAACGGTGTGAAAAGGTGGAAAGAGAAAGCAGGGGCTGTGGAATCAATACATCAATCATTGTTGTGGATATCACGCGAGTACAGACAGGCGACTACAGTTGCCCTGGATGCGTACTATTGTATGGTATTTGCATCTTGTCATGGGTCATGGATGAAGTTGAAGGAAAAAGATGTACCTGCCGATGTCAAGTGGAATTGGGAGGAGCAAGTGTTGTTGACATCATTTGAAGGAGAGAATAACCTCAATAACACTGAAATTGTCCAGAAGATTCGTGGGAAGGCAGTGATTGACGCAACGGTAGAATGGAATAGGTCACCTGTCTCTTTGATACGCCCTGCTCCTCTGTCAGATATTTCGGCATTGGAGAAATCCATTTGTGATATGGACCTTTTTTCTCGAACAGGTAAAGTCTATTATATGTTATATATATTCCTTTAGTAATATTTGGTCTAGCTCTCTTACAAGACATTGCTACTGGCTTGACGAGTTCTGAGAATACGTGGGTTACTCCAGAGAATGCTGTTGCTGTTACCTGCCATGTGATCGATCAAGACTCTTGGCATGGGCATGAGACAATTCCCATTTGGGAAGAACTGTGCAAACGTCCAACCACTCGATTACTTCCTCACATACGTCATCTCTGCGACAAACTTCGGGATAAGTACAGCTCAGAGCATGAGTGTGGAGCCTTGGTCTGGATATTCAACAGAGTCTTTCCTTGTGTGGACTCTGCACACTACAAAGATGTTGCACCAATACTTGGCAGTCTGCTTGTGGGATGTAATAAATGCTTTATTTACTATCGTTCGTCTTCTCATCTACTCTGCCATCTCTCTCTGACCACCATTACTCCTCAGGTGCTGCAGAACCCTTCCTCAAAATCATAAAAGACCTTGCCTCAAAGCATCTCATTGGCAAAGAAGAATCATTGGATCGCATCTTTCTCTACACTAAACACATCCTACAACACTCATCGGGGCTATCCAACATACTTCCTTCCATCGAAACAACCCTCAACGCAATACTCTCTGCTGCAGAAGAACACGTTCAACACTCGCCCTCAGAAGATTCTGTCCTGTACCCAAATCGATTCACCATTCCACACACACTGCTTAGACCTGGCCGTAAAGAAAACCTGGAGCCTGTATGGGCTTTGATAGACGACTTCAACGTGAGATTGCAGGAGGTATGGGGTATCCATGAGGTTGTTGAGTCTGGTGGTGAAGCATCAGGACAAATTGAGCATATACCCACTTCTGGTACGTCGCAAATCTCCTCCCGTAATATATCTAACAGTCTACTCAAAGTCGAAGACACTGGCCAAATCGTTTCAGCAACACACACTACTGAGGATCTACCTATGGCCACTACACCGGATCCCATCATTTCCCTGTCAGCTTCCCTGCAATCTAACAAATTTCATGAAACAGACTTACACAATGAAACAACTGACCAAGTTACTCCAGCAATATATTCTACTGAAGCTCTGCCCATGTCTACTACACCCTCCTTGCCAGCTCCCTTGCAATCCTACAATTTTCACGAAACAGCCACTGCCCCGGGCGTTGGCGTTCGAAATCTAGTTTCACCTGTTCTTTCATCATCGCAAGATTTCGAACAACAGTCATCTAATAGCGTTTCAGTTGTCCCTGCTAGGCCAGCAATCCCACCAGCCACGAATGTGATTTCAACTTCCGCACCCGGTCCACCCACATCACCTCTTCCCAACGAGACATCCACCAGTCAAGATTCACACGTTATCACTCCCTACTCACAACCAGACGTCGCTGGACCTGGGACCGTAAACCAAGCCTTGTCCTCTGCGGTACAAGATCTACAAAGTACTCCATCGACTCCATCGCTGTCTACACATTATCATGCCGAAGAGTTGACCGGTCCTTAGGCTTAGTGTTGAAACAGAATCTGTGTAACGAAATCACGGTATTGCAATCTGGTGATTTTCCGGAAATATTAGGGGGTGACACAAAATATTCTTCCTACTCTTGGTTGCAGGAAAGTTCGATGCTAGTATATGTGATTGTCTTTAACACTAAACGAATACATGTTTGAGTCCTCAAAGCGTCGAGAGGATATATTTGCCATTGGAAATTTAAGGACATAGGAGTCGTAAAAAGATTTGTTGATAATTAAGGTCGATATGTAAACGCTGAGGTGCATTGTACTAAATCGATAGAGATGGTATTTACATACGTTCCATATCCTTATCGCATCCGGCATGAACTTCCCATCCTGGTTTCCTTGTTTCAAATCTCTTCACCCTACATCATTCACCGTACCCACACCCATACTCATACGCGCAAACACATTCATTAACGTCGTAAAAGTACATCTTGATACTATGAGATTGCACTCAAGAATTAGTACATATGAATAGCGGCATGATTTGTATCAAAGATACACAGTTGCGCTGTTTCCTGTTTCTTGTTACCATAGATCACTAGTGAGTGAAGTACGATGAGACGCCAATGTATTGAAATTAAAGTTATGAGAAGAGTCGTGCCCGTGGCTTTCAGCGAAAGAGATATTGTGGAAGACCACCGCCAGGAATAGGAGTGAAAACTAAATTTAGATTAGGATTCCAACCAACATGAAGAGGAACACTCCAAACTGGATTGTTGAATGTTCACTTGGAAATTTAAGGAAGATCCTGATGATGATGAAGTCGATGGTTTGTATCGTAATATTTGAACTTGGAACTCTTAATAACAAGGGTTATCAGGGGGTCGCTAGGTGTAGAAGTTGGTGGTATATGGCGAATGTTTGCGATACTCGATTCACTCGACCAAAGAATGGGGGTATCGAAATGAGTTACTTCAAAAACGAGGTCAAAATAGGTATGCGTTTCAGGAAATGGAATATGTAAAAGAGGAAAAAGGACAGAAGAAATGAAAGAAAAAAACGTAAAACTCACCTCGTTTTCAAGGGAACGTACAGACCAACTCCACTCCTCTGCCATAACATTATCGATCTCTACAGCTCCTGTACACACGTGAAAAGAGACAGCCAATGATCTCTGTGATTTATCATAGACAATGGAACAAAACCGAACATACAAAAGATGAACCCAAATCTCTTCATCATCCGTTTTCTGTAATAGGATTGAGAACGTACGTAGCTTTTCACGAGTTTAGGAGGTTTCCGGGAGGCTCCTGTAGATGAAAAATGTTATTAAAGTATGTGAAGATGTTTGATGGTGAACAAGGTAAGAAAGAACTCACAAGATAAATATTACTGGTCCTTTCGTTTACCATGATAACCTTGGTAATTCACTTGCTTGAAGGGTAGGTTCAGCATAAAACACGATCCTAGCTCTGATTGCAACAGGCATTCGGAGCGATGTGGTTGGCTGACAGTGATGGTGGCCTTTAGAATACCACAGTTGAACGAGACCAGAAACAACTCACCATGTACTTGAATAGTTTCATAAAGTTTCCATCTATTCCTGCAGCTTCTATCTCATTTTCCCATTTCTATGGTGTGCGACGCCTCGACTCTAGTTAAACCTAACCACTGCTCCTGATAAGCAACATTAGTGTGGTGAGCAGCGCCATGAACAATGAGCTGGTGCTGATTTTATTGGAGGTGATTGTGTTCGAGACACGTGTTGCTGAAGAGGGGATGATACTCTCTTCAGTGATGACTTGTATTATGTGCTCTTCTGTTCTAACTTCTCGGGCGGTAATCAAAGTTCCGCGTTTCTTCGACCTTAGTTCGTATGAGATGAACCTCTTGCATAACCTCTACTCCACGGGCCATTGTGATATGACCAGTCTCTATAGAAAAACACACACAACTGAACGTGTGGATTTTGTTCAGCCAGCGTCAGATTGAGTAAATGTGGTATGAACTCACCCCGAAAAGTTGATGCAAGCGAAAGATAATGCCAATGAATGAAAGAGAGTTTGGGAAGTGATGAAGGAGGCTGGCCCGGTCAACATGATTGGACCTGGTCAGTGCGGGGTCAGTGCGTTTCTGGAGTCCGTGATATTACGTCAATATACGTCATACAAGGATGACTTCTCTCCCTCAACCACCAACTGCTATGCTCTGCTTCACTCGATCAACACTGGTTATGTTACTCCTAGGCTCTTAGTTACCCGGCTAGTAGAAAGGAATCACCAGACCTAGGTCGTTCAGAACATGTGGTCAACAACACTAGTTTATTCCTCTGGAGCGTGGTGCATTGTCTCCGCTGCGCAGTGACGATTGCTTTGTTTAGTTTTTTCTTCTTCTTAGGCTAAAAAATTTAGGTTGAGAGTCTGAGGTTCTCTCTTGGGTTCTAGTACTGGTCCGAAAGGATTTGGTATAATCAACCTCATTCCCCCCTCTCTTTCTCTCTGCAGCATCCATCACGTTCCTTGGCTCTTGCACGTTCACACAGTCCTATTGTCTTCACCTTCGCCTTCGTCATTCATGGATCTGGCCTATCTCTTCTCTACTACAACTCCCACGAATCAATCTAAATCGGCCAATGGGGAGGATGTGATGTCACTACCACTTATTCATTCCCTTTCACCTTCACTTTCACCTGACCCTGATCCTGTTCCTCCATCAGTTACAGCTGACTCGAGTGTTCCTGAAGCCATGGATGACAACTCTGAAGCTGCAAGTAGTGACCAGTCAGTGTATCAACTTAACACTGACAACAGTGAGACTCGAAACCCAGTTTTAGTGTCGGATATTTGATATTTGGGCGGAGTTTTTTTACACAGTATAGTGTATGGATTCTATGTTTCGAAAGAGTTCTAAGGCATGGTTGAAGGGGTTGAATAAATGAGATCCGGAATAAGTAAGTGAAATTTCTGACACGCTCTTTTCCGACGTTGTCAGTGAATTTCGTTTCATTTGTTTAGATTTACGAGTCCCGTACGATCCAGAGTTCGATATGATCGTAAGCATATACAATATTAATTATGTGTCACAGCATGTCGTACTTATTCACGCACGAAAACTTTTTAGAAAACAGGTGATTATGGAGAAATTGTGGTTGGAGGAAAAGGAGTATAATTATCTCATGAAACTTGTTCTACCTAGAGGAAGTGGTATTTGCGATGGTCACGTTGGTACTAGTATTCATGAGGATTCCGGGACAGGTTGCCGGGACTGAGACTAGAACTGGTGTAGATTGCGACTGCGGTCTACCCTTATTACTATGAAGGTGATAAACCCGGTTACGAAACATCCGACTTCGATTTTGATAAGGAAGAGACCCAAGAGCTGATAGAAAGGAATATGGGAATGTGAATGGTTGTGGAGACGACTCGGAAAAAAAGACACCTTATTAGGCTCGTCGGCTTCACACTGACATCTCTCTCCTTCTGACACAGTCTCCGGATCTGGGCTTGATTTGGATTCTCATTCTGGTTTTCAAAAGCTGAATCGGAATCCGAAATGGAAGCTGAGTCGAAGGAAGATGAATTAGAACACGAGACCAAAATGATGATGAAACCCCCTCTGATAAAGAACGTCAAAAGATTGGGTTGGGTTGCATTGTATAGGTCAGAAGCGACTCGCTCCTCAAAGCTTTATACGTGCCGGTGACACATCAACGTCAAACATCAGGACTGTAGATTTCGTCACAGAATTCGATGTCCATGTCATTGGATCTTGCAGAGAATCCGAATGAAATCGTAGCTTTTAATGCAATACTCGAACTACTGCGACTTCATCTACTCATGGTCATAGACCTCAACCGACTACTCAAGGAGCTCAGAAAGCATTAGCTTGGTACTCAGCAGGAATCATTCAAGACCGTCCCGGAAATATAAATGTTCAACCAACTGGGAGCGCCGACAATAGCAAACTTGAATGATACCCTACTTCATAACCTTCAATGTTGTTGGTAGATGTCATGCTGACTCTGGCAGAGAGAACGTCATCAACGTAATTGGAATAATACCTAATACCTAGACTTTGTGTTAATATTCAGTATATTTTGTGAGATATTTAAAGAAGTAGAGATTTGACTTTAAATCAAAATCATGAGGTACAGTCGACGCTCTGACCATCGTTCTATTTTAGTCCATTATCCAGGGTGTTGACACATCACGTCATACCAAAACTCTCTCTCTTCCCAACACTTTAGTCCTCTGCTTCACTTGATCTGCGCTGGCTGTCCTTTTCCGACTAGATTTGGCCTTCCTCTGGAATCAACACGTCTCTTGGCTACTAGTCTACCGCGTCTCTTGGCACTTTTGCTTATTTTGGGCATTGAACACTCCCGTACTTGTAGTGGCTTCCAACCATAGGATGCACATTGGAAGCGTACTTGGATAGGTCGTGTATGTTATCATTTGGGCATCTGGATGACATGGTAGATGATGCATGCATGCATTATGGTTAGGAAGGACTAATATTACTGAGTCATGTCATTTATACAGTACGTGTATCTACTCAATGCAACATCGGCATACCTTTTCAAGCTCTACGTCCGTATCCTGTCATACTGCGATGGTGATAAAACAAAGGCCAGCTACAATGGTCGATGACTTTAATGAGAAATTCACAAGTGCTCCGTGCTCGGCATGTTGGATTTGTCTTGCTTCGCGTCATGCGTATTCTCTGCATGAAGTTCTATCGATCCCTGACTCCACAAGACACTGACCGAAGGGTTTAATAGAGGAACACGCGGGGAACTTGTACGCCACAAGCCTATCTTTTGTATTCACCTATATTGATAATGTACTAGAACTATATAAAGACATCCGTAGCATTAAAAATGTCATCGATACTGGAATAATTCATTATTTCAAGATCCCGAACATCATTCATCCAACAATAACCCCGCTCAACATGTAACCCTGTTCTCCAAGCCTTAAGCCATCTCTTTCCATTGTCGCCACGAATATTTCGTTTCCTTTTTCCATTGTACAGAGGAGTCATAAGGAAGTCGAGTCAATGATCTTTCAGCGGGTATTTCTTGAATCCTATTGGAGTATGTTGTGCATGTATGCGCTGCTCATGCTACAGTTGCAGTTTCTTTGTTCTGTTTTTCTTCTTGGATTGCTTCAATGGTGCTTCTCCTTTGGTTTTGACTTCCAGGATTTCTCAGAGGTTCTAATGGAATGTTTAACGATCGATAGTACCTGTTAATGCCGAAAGGGCTTGGTATAATCCCCTGTGTTTTGGTTCTCAGTTTTTCTCTCTCTTTCTTGGGATATGGTAATGGGAGTGGAAGTGGGAATGGTCGTGGAGAACGAAATGAGACCTGTTGAGAGAGAGTTTAGAACATTTTCGAGGAGGCATGATGGTGGTACAAGTTCGACACTACGCCACGGTATGGGTAATGCATGTATTTTATCAAAATAATATCAATGATATATCAATGGTTGGATTTCGGTAAAGCCCGGAGATTACTGAATATATATTAAAAACAAAAAATGGGTAATTTGGTGGTATTACCAAAACTTTATCTTAATGTTATTGATATTTGGAAATTGATAATATTCCAATATTGTTTTTGGTAATAAATTAGTATATTAGAGGCAGCACTGTGATAATACTGAAATAGGGGTTTCAGTATTATTTTGATTATGCAAATACACCTGAGGAACCCACGTGCTCAGTCTTATTAGACGCGGGTGATGGGTTGGCACCCTGATCTTGTTAGAGTGAACTTTCGTTTTCCCGCACAACTCGAGATTTCTGGATAATTCAAAAAAAACTTTGGTGATTTTTTCCTTTCTCTGGGTATAAAATCCGGTATCTGGTAGTCTACCTGTCCTGCTCAATATTCCCATGGTCTCCCGGAAGTCATCGGAACCTGTTCCCTCTCACATGACCTGCTCATCCCCTCACATGATGTCTGTATGACGTTGCCGATATCCCTCCCGACCCAGTCCCGACCTCACTCCCCAATATATCTCCTTTCTCGCGCCCTCCATCAATATCGCGCCCTCCGTGACACAGTAACCTAGCTTACCTCAGACAAGCTCCGATGAGTCAGCCGTAAACATCAACTTGTTGTTCCCTATCCCTGGCATCGTCTGTCAGATGTCTCCTTCAAATTTACATGACCACATAAATACTTCAATAAATTCATAGCAAATGTACTGTGCACGATCATCATTAGTTTTATTATACATGTACCAGACGCATACACAGTAACTCTAAGCTATGGCCCCAGTATCCTACCCAACTCCTAACCCCTCTCATATTTCGGCACCCCCAGAACATATTTTTGGCTCTCGGATAATCCGCCGCCTATTCAATTAACACAACAACACGGACACAGCACACACATAGTCCGACCCCTATCACTGGTTGAATCAATTTGTTCCAACAATTCTCCCACTGTTTGCTCCCCGTTCACACTCTTGCTATGTTGAACACCGACTCTGTGTACATAAAGATATATGTACACACAACCTGAACCAGGTAGTCCAAAGAGTTGGGGAGACACAATGTAACACCATGATCAAGCGATTGATCAATTGATCCGTGATCGAGGAGATAATTGATCGATCAATCTTGAATCATTTAATAATCATCTCAAAAACATTCTCAACGACAGTGTCTCATTACTATGTACTGTTATTCAAGTAGCAATATTTACAATACATGTATTCTGACTACTAAAATGCAACTGCCATCATTGTATCGAATTTCTCTTGCAATTCATCATCCGTTGAATCACCATCATTGTCCTCATCATCTACATCACATACCTCTTCTGGACGAACAGCATCTTCACTCTCAGCACATATATCCAATATGGGGACTTCGTGGTCTGTAGAAGTTAATTTTCAATGTAAATGAATGAGAGAAACAGTTGAATTTGAAACATACCTTCGTACAATACACCTTTGTGTAGAGTCGGATCAATGCTGATACCAGGTTCCAGGGTGCCACTGAAGCCCTTCAAAGACAACAGTTTTCCAAACCGCTTCATATGTAGATCTTGATACCTCAGCCATTCAAGACGATAGACCAGAACTTGATGTGCGAGTGGAGGGTTGGTCAAACGAATGTGTGTTTCATGAGCTTCTAGGAATTGGGCCTCGTCATGAAGATGTGTGATAACTCGCCGAATTTCGATATTGAGTCAGACTAACTCCTCCCGAGCACGCTGTATTTTGAAGTATTTGTCCATCATTGCTCGGCCTATAGCAGTTGCCCATGGACGTTCACGAATGTCTTGGCGGGTATCGCGCAATAAGTCAAAATCTGATAGGAATGAATATTCGACTACTGTTTCCCAAGTCAAGGTTGGTTGGGGAGGGTTTAGACTTTTTGCGGCTGCATTGTACTTGTCCAGAGCTGTTCTGATAGCCTCTGATCTTTTTTGAAGGGCTTTTGCGATGTATTTACGAAGTTTGTAACCTAAATCATATTGCTGAAGTTAATAGCAGTAATAGTAAGAAATAACTTGAATATACAACACCAGTTTGCGACATGTTCATCCGTGTTAGTTCAAACATCCATTGAACAACCAGTCGTTCAAGGTTGTCCAGTGCGCATTGATAGGTCTGGTGTTTGGCCAACTTTTCTGCTTGATTCCATGCCTCCCCATCTTTAGTCCAACGTTCTTCGACACCCAGAGCTTCTTCAAGTGTCTGGATTGTATTGATGAGGTGATTGATACGTTCTTGAGTCTGATATTGCTTGGAACCCAATGAAGTTCTTCCAGAATTACCTGGCACATAGGCAACAAAAGTATTCTTCAACTCGCTTAGTGATTTTCTGAAAGAAAGACGAATTAGTAATCAAGATTCAAATATGATTAGTAATACAACCATTCATACTCCTCATCGCACAAAGCTTTTAATTTTTTATAATATGCAATTTCTAATGTTTCTTCAGATGGTTCTTTCGTTAAGCTGTTCAAATAGTGGCGCTCATCCTCCAGCCACTCGTGGAAGACTTCAAAACTCTGGACCCCATTTGCAGCCATGAGAATGCGAAGTTCCCCTTCCCCTTCAATGATGTGTAATGCCTGCCTGTAATTTCTTACAAGAAATTCACCTGTGTGTATATTATTAGTCCACAAAACACAACAGCAATGTATAAGTACAACTTAATTGTTGGGAAGTTTCCCGCTTGTCCATATGTTTCATAAATTCAACAATCTTTTGCTGACGATGATATTTGCTGGCATATCGAAGGGAGGAAGCAAGAGCATTGGACTTCGAAAAAAACCTCTCACATCCTTCTAAATCTTCAAGACCCATTCCTACAACGTATGTAGCGAGATTTGAGAGTTGACATAATCGGTTATGAGCATGACCATGGAAGGAGCCAACAAGGGAGGTCAACTCCAGCTCTTTTGCCCGTTGGCCAATTGAGCTTGAAGTGACTGTTTTGGAGAATCGACAACCAATGTCATACCCCACCCCCAAGTTTGACCCAAAGACATCCATGAGTACATTAACAACAGCAAGTGGGTACTTGCTCCTATGTTGTTGATTGAGATTTATAATGAATTATTGTCAAGTCCATCAGTGATCACCATGACCAAACCCATATTGAAGTATAAATCACTCACTGTTCACCACTCTGTACCATATCCACCGCAACCAGGGTATATCCATGTCGACAAAGCGAGAGAAAGAAACCAGACTCATCAAACACCCCCCACATCCTAGATATCCGTGCCGTGTTCATGTTGTTCCATCGGGGTGCACATGGACTATCATCCTCTGGTGGAATAGTTTCATTTGGCTCTTCACGCGCAAAAAAATTTACTTCTTCTTTAGTTAGATAATAATCCCCTGAGGGCGTCCGGCTATCTGGTAGTTCATGGTGTACTATGGTTGGAGCCTGTCCTTGAACCTGAGGGATCTCATGTGAATTGCGAATGACTCGCTTAAGCGAGTCATTTCCATCCATGGTTACAAGCATAGAAAATTTGAGAGGAGATTCACCTTCAACTTTATATGTACAAGCACTGCATGTATTCTTCAACCTCCACTTGTCCTGATCTCGCTTGAGGGCAACTGCCACATGGTTTTGAATGTTATCGCGTATTTGTAGGTAGACGTCATAGGCAATACTGAATTGTTTTGTCAGTGGCTGTCGGTAAGGTAAACCATGCATGTCACAAAAACTTTTAACGAAGGCTTCAATGGAGAGATGTGGACAACGCAGGTGGACAGCATGAAAGATTTCAATCAAGTGAATAGAGAATGCGTGTTGAGGGGCAAACGGAGCTGAGGGAAGCATACCGAGTTTGATAAACTCGCTTGCTATGCCAATTTCACTATCCTTGATTTTGGTTTCAATTTTGTGGGCAACTGAACAACAAAAGTCAGCATATATGGACAATAATATCCCTGGAACGCACTTACAAAAAATGTCAACAACATAGGGAGAAAATCCCTGGGGAGACTTGGCAGTCTCAGGAGACTCCGACCTCGTATAAAACTTTGTTGCTGGAGCTCTCTCTGACCCAACTGATTGATACTCCCATAGCACAAAAGAGTTGGTCATTTCCTCCAATTGCACTGAGAAGCCATCAACAAGCCTTTGAGTACGATCATGCCGAGTACGAAGGTCCCTTAAAATGATATGTGATTGACAGGATCAATTATATTAAAACAAAAACACGCACCTCTGCTTTGGTTTATTGTCGGAATCCTCCAATAGGATAGTCAGAAACTCCCTTCCTGCATGACTAGTTTCTAACTCAGTTCTTCCACTAAGTACGTCATCCAGAGGGCTGGGTGAAGGGCTTCGTGAATAGCCACCAGCCGTATCAATGCCATGGAGGATGTCCTGTTCCTCAGATTGTATTGCATCTGATGTTGTCGAGTAAGCTGTTATTAACGAAGATGATTATTCAAACTTACCCAATTTTCTTTTGAGAGCATTTCCCAAACTTTCGCCAGCATCGTTTCGAAGTTGCTTGGCATTGTATACGACTAGTGCTGGCCATGAGTCATTGTCAGCCGGGCTGACCACTTGTATCGCCTTTTTGGAACTCGACGCGTGGCCAAAATGACTTCTGAACGACATGGGCCCAGGAAAAGAAGTGTTGTCAATGATGTTGAATGGCGTTGAGGCATGACTCCAAGAACTAATTATAAATCAATGACTAATACAATGGCCTAACTTCGGCTCCAACTTTTCAGTGAAGTTCAGTTTCAAGTACTTCAAATAAATAAGACGATTGATAGCAGAAAACTGAACACATGCAAACACATATGAAACTGTAAAAGAACAAGTAGATACTGGTATGCCTTGAAATCACAGCATCAATTTATGTTGTCAACTCCCCATCATCCGATCAACAGTGATTGGCACACCTTCAATGGTCTTTAGGGAGTCTGCACTTGTCCTTTGTCCAGTGAGCTCTATTAAGGTGGCCATCCACCATTATGCATGATATGTGAGCACAATAAAGTATGCCATTCGAAATAGTAGATGTCAAACATTGAGAAACCTGGCATATGATTAGGCTCCAATGAATCAATATTTGATTCCATGGTGCTACCTCAAGTGGTTCACCCAAGCTAAAGTATAAATATCGATTTATATGTCCTATAAAATTTTAAATCCACACTTTATTTGATGTCAATGCAAGGAGGACATTGGAAGTAGCGGATGTTGAACTTTGAGAAACAGTGTATTCTTCGGCATGAGTATACGATGGAATGGTGCTACCTCAAGTGATTCACCCAAACCAAAGTACACATATCGATTTATATGGCCTATAAAAAGAGGAATCCACACTTTGTTTGATATCAATGCGAGTAGGACATCAGAAGTAGTAGATGTCGAAGTTGGAGAATACATTGTTTCTCCAACATGGGTGTTCGATGGAATTGTGCTACATCGAGCGATTCACCTGAACTAAAGTACACATATCAACTTATATAACCTATAAAAAGAGAAATACGCAATTTATTTGATATCAATGCGAGTAGGACATTGGAAGTAGCAGATGTCGAAGTTGGAGAAACAATGTGTTCTCCAACATGGATGTTCGATGGAATCGTGCTACCTCAAGCAATTCACCCAAACCAAAGTATGTATATCAATTTATATAGCCTATAAAAAGAGAAATATAAACTTTATTTGATGTCAATGCAAGTAGGACATCTGAAGTAGCAGATGTCAAACTTTGAGAAATAGTGTATTCTTGAATCTTCAACATGACTATACAATGTAATGGTACTACTTTGAGTGATTCACCCAAACCAATGTATTTGTATAGCTTATATAACATTATCGCACTGGTCTTTGACCACATGTTCCTCAGCATTGGGGTTCTCATAAGGCGAACATTGAGACTTAGTAACTTGAAGATTATAATTAAGGTGTCATATATTATAGTGATGTCATACTGCAGATCAGGATCTTAAATTGATACGATCGATCATCCAGATTGAATATTGAATACCAACAGATCCCGCAATGTAAGATTTTTAACGGCCGAGAGTGTAGGCCGGCTGAGTTGAGAGAGACTGACAGCTAAGTCAACAGCACACAATTTATTGAATAGCTTATCTACGTGATCTAGATTCTAATTTCCACCAATTTTCTGCATAGTACCATCTTCTTCCACTTGTATCAACCCACTTGTACATATAGTATGAATCAATGTTGCATTTGCTGCCTCGACACCGTTAACAAACGATAAAGATCCACAGTGGCCGATAGCAGCTGTCGCATCGTACCTGTAGGTTATGTAAAATATATAGTAAAAGTAGATAATAAAATGTAATGCGTACCAGTTGGAATAAACACCAGGGTTTTTACCTGACAGAACAACAAAATGAGGCCATGTAGTGGGATCGGCAATGCAGAAAGAGCAACTAGACATTCTAAGGTGAGATAAAATATATAAATAAGAAAAAAAAAACCTACATTGGATTAGGTGGTGGCCCAGGGGGTTGAAACCAAGGCTGATTGTCTCCAAACAAGTGTTCATTTTCGTAAGGATTGACTTCTGGGGCACCGACTGCTGGAGCATTGACTGCTGGAGCATTGACTGCTGGAGCGTCGACTGGAGCGTCGACTGCTGGAGTTTCAGGTCGGTTGGGAAGAGTCATTCCGGCAACAGGTACCTGGGCAACAGGTGGTACTTGTGTTGCAGTTGAATGGGTTGCTGCAGGTTGAACAGGAGGAGTTGGCCTGGCGGAAGGTTCAGCGGCTGGTGCTCGTGCCGCAGGTCGAACTGCCAGAGTTGATCTGGCCGTTGGTGTTGCGGTTGACTGGGTAGCTGCAGGCTGAGCAATGGGCAGTGTTGATGTTGACCTGATAGTGGGTGCTTGGACAGGAGTTGGTTCAACGGGTGGTGCTCGCACAGTAGGTACTTGAGTATGAGCTTGTTCCTGTGTGGCTGTTGACTGGTCGACAGCTGAAGGTTCAACTGGAGTTGAACTGGCAGGAACGAGCTGGACAGGAGCTGGTTGGGCGTGAGGGGCTTGTGCTTCATGAATCAGTTGATTATGTGACAGTAAGTTGTGTGGGAGGTACTTACAAGGGGCTTGTACTTCAGCTGATTGTGTGACAGTAGGTTGTACAACTTGTGTGGGAGGTACTTTTGAGGTTGTACTGGATTTAGATGATACCTTTTTACCACGACGTTTAACTGGGCTAGACACGGTCGGAGTGGGACCAGTAACAACGATGTCAGGTGTGAGGTTAGCAGTGGTAGGACTGGGTGCGGTTGTTGTGGTAGTAATGTTGGACTCATCCGGTGGAGCCAAACATTTGGAAACACGCAAACGTTTGGTTGCTGGTTCCCTTTCACCCTCATTGTAAGGGCGACTCACGTCGGTGACGAACGGCCCGACAACTAGCGAGGAATCCAAAGAGAAAGAGTTGGGGATTCACTCGCACAGGCTACACACAATATATACTACTATACAGACAGAGACGCCAGCTATTGTCCAGAGGGGTGTCGTAACATGGACAATGGGAACAATGGGGAACGGGTCACGTGAGGGGGCAGGTCATGAAAGCGTGAAGTCAGGAGGTGTTCCGATGGAAGTCGGAACATCGGAGGGTCGGTCGGTAGTCGGTGTGTCGGTGTAAGGGTCGGTGAGGACGGTCCCCTTACACTCATCATCTGACATGAGATTGATAACCTTTGTCTTTTGTGGAGGGTTGAAAGTAGGAATGTTGTTCCACTCTGCCAAGGACAATGGAGGGGGCTTCATGTCATCGTTAGCTGACGACGATGGATGAGTTACGCATAATTTACATGTTCAAGAACTTACCACTACGAATGGGCGGAACCGTTGGTTGAGCCATGTTGGAGTGAGTTAGGACTAAATCGGAAGAAGGATGAACAAATGAGTTTTTTTTTATTTATTAAGTGAACCGTGCGTGAGACTAACCTCCTAGAACAGAGATTGGTCGTATGATCGACAAGGTCGATCATACCACCCTTGTTTCGGAATGAAGTTGAAGCAGAAAAAAAAACCCAAGTTCCTATGGTAAAATAGTTAAGGAAGAAACAGGAGGAATAAAAGGCTTACCATTTGACTTTGCAACGCCCATTTGTGACCTCTTAAGAACCCACTACCATGGACTCTGCATTTGTACTTGCCAACCCTCTTGAAAACTCGCATGCAATGCCACCAGCCGACAATGGTACCGGACCACAAGTGGAACTTGCTCCAGCAACCTTAGACATCAGTGTACAAGAAGTTCAAGTCAGTTAATAATAGTATCTGATCATTAGTTACTTACGGAATTTATCTAGGGGCAGATTCCCTCCGCCACTGAACAGTTGGTCTGGGCACCTGGAGAGCCTCCACAAGCGGAGGAGCTACTCCCTATAACAGCTGAAGTACCTGTGAGTTATATTATAGATAAACAGTAAAGACATTTCAAGCTTACCTCCACTGGTTTAGACACCCTCAGGTCCTGACACTGGACCGAATGCAACTCATGCGCTCCGCCATCTGTATAAGTCCACGATCCCAGTCTCACACCGGTCAAAGAGGCGGAATAAGTTGACAAGGTTCCTATCGTGGCAAGCATCAAGAGAAAAAAGACTCACCCTCGAACGCGACCTCAAAATATTTCGTCTTTGGCGTGAGCGGGAGATAAAGTCTTTGGCTACGCAACACCACAAGCGCGTGGACGTCATTAAACAATTAGTCCTCAAAAAGACGTCCTTCAGACCTATACGTCGTCCTATGTTACAGAATGCACTGGTGCATATGAAATCAAAGGAGTTGCATGCGAGTAAGTGTCTTATGCTCTTTGTGATATCATTAGCGCTTACATCTGTGTCACAGAATGGGTGCCTGGTAATCCTCCTATTACCCTTTCCACAATACAGCTGGCAGTTGAAGATGACAAAAAGAACCTCCCACCACTTTCCCGACAACGCAAGAAAGAACTTATAGAGGAATTGGTGAAGCTTCGTGAACTCAGGGAGGTGGGAGCAAGAGCATCAAACAAAGCGGCGGCATTGGATTATCAGAACACAATTAAGAGGATTGCATGGGAGGTGAGTACTCACTATCAATATATTACATGTTGATTGAACTTGTATCATTTAGATTAAAGCCCTCAATGAACGCACAGGCGCGATTGGTTTTGCCTGCTTTTCGCGTGGCCATGTCAATGATTCTCTTTTTCCTGCGTGGATGGATTCCAAGGAGGCGCTTCAGTTCTTTGCTGATGTCTTCAAGCTCACTCCTAGTGAAGTCACCCGCAAGTTTGAAGCATGGGCTGTTGCACATGGAAAAGGTGAGTTGTAACTCGTATGACTTGAAGACTGTGTGACCTGACGCTTATGTCATCATTGTGCAACAGGTTTGACTTACACCGACAGTACAAAATCAATTCGACAGGAATGTATGGCATTGATCAACGATGGCCTTAGTAAGTTGTTTCATTTGTTTTATAATGTTATTTATTTATTTAACAATCACGCATACTTATTACAGATTCTATTGTCAACCGAGCTGGAATGGAAATGCAGTACTCCAACTACAAAAGGAGGATCTGCTTGCAATTCAGGATTCACCTACGGGGATGGCCAGATGACGTTAAATTTGATTCGCCATCAAAGTTGAACACAGGGGATGCTAGGAAACTACGAGATGCCTTGAGGTGTGGATCATGTATGTGGGCTAGTATGACGCGTCGAGAATTGAAGGAGCTGGAAGAGTCACTTGAAGAGGAACCGACACCACAGAGGGCTCCGAGGAAGGATAAGGGAAAGACCAGGGGAAAACGAAAACAAACCGGGAATGGGGCTGTAGCCAGTGGTGCGAAACGTCCCCGCAAGAGGGCTGCAAACCAACTACCTCCGATGCAAAGTGCTGAATTCATTGAGGATAGTGGTTCTGATAGTGAATAATTTTTTCATTATATATAGCGTCCTTATTGCTAGTCAACTGTGTAGCTACAATACAATACAATACAATACAATACTTTTCTTTTCTTTGTTTCTTGTCTTCAGTATGCTGTGAATTTGGATCAGGTACAATCGATAAGATCATTGATCAATCATTAATCATGTTTGATTGGTGTGACATCATAGATTGTTGTATTAATTGAATAGGCGGTGGATTATCCGAGAGCCAAAAATATGTTCTGGGGGTGCCGAAATATGAGAGGGGTTAGGAGTTGGGTAGGATACTGGGGCCATAGCTTAGAGTTACTGTGTATGCGTCTGGTACATGTATAATAAAACTAATGATGATCGTGCACAGTACATTTGCTATGAATTTATTGAAGTATTTATGTGGTCATGTAAATTTGAAGGAGACATCTGACAGACGATGCCAGGGATAGGGAACAACAAGTTGATGTTTACGGCTGACTCATCGGAGCTTGTCTGAGGTAAGCTAGGTTACTGTGTCACGGAGGGCGCGATATTGATGGAGGGCGCGAGAAAGGAGATATATTGGGGAGTGAGGTCGGGACTGGGTCGGGAGGGATATCGGCAACGTCATACAGACATCATGTGAGGGGATGAGCAGGTCATGTGAGAGGGAACAGGTTCCGATGACTTCCGGGAGACCATGGGAATATTGAGCAGGACAGGTAGACTACCAGATACCGGATTTTATACCCAGAGAAAGGAAAAAATCACCAAAGTTTTTTTTGAATTATCCAGAAATCTCGAGTTGTGCGGGAAAACGAAAGTTCACTCTAACAAGATCAGGGTGCCAACCCATCACCCGCGTCTAATAAGACTGAGCACGTGGGTTCCTCAGGTGTATTTGCATAATCAAAATAATACTAAAATGGGCATTTTGGTATTATCACAGTACTGCCTCTATTATACCATATTATTATTTTGAAAAATATCATAACATTACCAATTTCTAAATATCAATAACATTAGGGTAATATTTTGGTAATGCTAACAAATTACCCATTTTTTGTTTTTAATATATATTCAGTAATCTCTGAGCATTACCAAAACCCAACTATTGATATTCTGTTGACATTAATTTGGTAAAATACATGCATTACCCATACCATGGCATAGTGTAGAGAATGAAAGATATAATCTTGAAGTATTTGAATCAAAGATCAATCAATCAATCAGTCAGTCAATAACTATAAAAGGAATCTTATATTGAATTTAATAAAGAGATGCTTAAAGAAGAAATATGATATTAAAATATATTTCATTATAATACAATAGTTACAAGTGCTAAAAAAATGGCATTTAGGGTTAGGGTTAGGACGACATTTTAGCAAAAAAATTATATACATTCAAAATACAAGTCAAAAAGAAGATTAAAAACACTTTCAATAAAAAGTTTGAGCTAACTTCATATTAAAAGTGAAAATGAAACATATACTACTTGTGGGTGCTCAAGCCACAAGGAATACTTGTTCCAAAAGAAATGTATACTATAAAAAAAAATGCTATGTACAACTATACTACTCTACCTAAGATCTTGGAGTGATGAATCAGTATTAGAAATAAAGAACAAGTAAAAGAAACATCACCTGAAATGTTGTAAATGCCAAACCACAATTTCATGAACAACCTGAAATCCCAAATAAATCAGTTGTCTAACAAATAAAAAGTTGAACTTACATTTCTACTCTAACACATCTCTCCCACCTGTAAGGGGACCTTCCTCACCGACCCTTACACCGACACCGACACACCGACTACCGACCAATCCTCCGATGTTCCGACTTCCATCGGAACACCTCCTGACTTCGCACTTTCACGACTTGCCCCCTCACGTGACTCGTCCCCCATTGTTCCCATTGTCCATGTTACGACATCCCTCTGGACAATAGCTGGCGTCTCTGTTTGTATAGTAGTATATATTGTGTGTAGCCTGTGCGAGTGAATCCCCAACTCTTTCTCTTTGGATTCCTCGCTAGGTATGTTGTATCTGCTCTGTAATATGTTTCCGATTAAATATAACTTTGGATTCCTCGCTAGTTGTCGGGCCGTGCGTTGCCGACGTGAGTCGCCCTTACACCACCCAGGAAATCATAGAAAACACTGATTAGGATAGAATAGATTAACAGACTGACACTCACCAAGTTTGTCAACACCCAACACCTATCACAACAATCTATAAGACAAGCCAAAAGTTAGATAAGTAGAATTGAAATAGAAGTACTTATGAAAACGGAGGTTGAACCATACTGAAGATGAAGACACAAGAAGAAATCATCCCTCCTCCCTTGCGAACAAGAGAACCCTTGAAACATGAAGTCTCAAGGCACATTAGAGTGGACAATAGATAGCCCCCAGACCCAGAACAACCACCTACCTCCTCCAAAGAAGGGGTATCTTGGAAGTATGAAACCTCCAAGCACATAAATGGTTATTGAAAAGAGAACACACCATCTCTTCCTGCAAACAGGAAGAACCCTGGAAGTACAAAACCTCCAGGCACATTGATGATGATAATAATAAAAAAGGGACACCTCAACAACCATCCTTCTCCTGCAAACAAGAGAAAGCTTCACAACACAAAGTCATGAAGCACATTGAATGGCAAGGGACAACCCACACCCACCCCTCCTCCTGCAAACAAGAGGAACCCTGGAAGTACAAAACCTCCAGGCACATTAGGATGGAACAGCATAAGAACAACAATATCAACGCCAGCTCTATGTTTCCGAAACAAGCGGCAAGTCAACATGTGTCCCTATGTAATGAAGACCTTTCAAAGAAAGGTAACACCAGTACCACACACAATCATGTTCATAGCTGGGGCCCTCAGCATGAATGAAGATTATGATGCAGGGCTGCCTCTGGTGTGATATCATCAAGGTAGAAGAATAAACAGGAATACTGAAATAAAAATACCAAGAATAGAAGTAACTTTACATTATAAATAGTACTCACCTTATTATAGCACATGCTATAAATACAAAATGATCAACACAGACAACGACGATGAGGATACTGGTGATCATGGATGACAACGATGATCACCAAGATGAATGATGACAAGGCCAATAACATATGTTGATCATAGATGATGACAAGGGAACCGGCTGTACATAGACGATGATGATGATGACAAGAGGATTAAAGATGATGACAGAATTGTAAAGCAGCAAGCAAGTGATCAATACATAAGCCCAGTCTCAAGAACAATGAAGCAGATGTTGAACAAGGGGGATACAGAGACAACAAAGGTGGGGGATGGTGGGGGGAAATAAGAAAGAACATTTTTGTGCTTGGGCTGGTATATATGGCCCCTGATCCTGAGGACCCTGGGTCTGATGCCACGTCACCAGGTCTTGCCAGATCATCTGAAACTGGGCCGATTACTAGATGGGTGCTCACAACGTGATTCGACAGTCAAGCCATTGACATTTATACATGAGAGAAACCATGATTTAAAACATGTATATTCAGGAGAAAAAATAATATACAACAAACAACAATGTGTATCCATAATAACACATTTATCTACAATCTATTCTTACAATCAACACTGTTGCTCTTCAGAGGAAACTTGATAGTATCACTGGCGAACATAGCAACTTGTATATCAACGGCATCCAACCCTGCTTTGATCATGACATGATATTGAATGCCATTTCCTTCACGGAGAAAGTCGTGACACTGAAACCTATGAGTTCGTGTGCAAAAATGTTGGTGGGTCCCATAAGACCAGTGCCACGAGTTCATCTGAAGAGATTGAGTCAGTTTATTGAGCAGATTTACATGTAGAAAAAGTGTACCCAATGACTGCACCAGCCAAGCATAGATATTCACCCCAACTTTCAGAAGCCCACCTCTGGAACAAAGTCTCAAGAGAAATCTCAGACTCAGAGTAGAGACCATTGTTTCTGAACAGACTGTAGTTAGGGGAGAGGGGGAGCTTGAGTGGGGGGGGTGATAATGTGCCTGCTTGCCTTCTTGTTCTTGACACATCTAAGGGATAATGTAGTCGAGATCCATGTTTGAGTGTTTGTAGATATAATCAGTGAGAGCCTCGACATCTTGCTTGGAAGCTTGGTTGAATGGAACAACAGTGAGGGCTGATCCTTGACTGCTGATGGACTGGAAGATGGATTGATAGCACTCAACAGTCTTAAAAGGAGGATCGAGAATTGTTGACAACATGTAAACCAGGGGGATCAAGAATTGTCCAAGATGTGTAAACGGGGGAAGTCGAGAATCATTGACAATTTGTAAATGAGGGATCGAGAATCATTGATGACATGTAAACATCCATGGAATAGGGGTCAAACAATGTTAGAAGAGGTTTTTGGAATCACATACGTCACTGGAGTTGAGGGTATTGGTCAAGAGAACATGATATCCATTACCAGGGCCTTGGTTGAGTATGGTTTGGCAGACAAGGAGCAATCAAAGTTGTTCTGGATGGACTTGGTAGCAATGGGGGAGGTGAGAACGTCATTTGCAATGCTACAAATTTGAGTTCAGAAAAGAGTAATAGAAATTCAATGACATACAAGATGGTGAAGGTGTTGTGTGTGCTATCCTGGCAGGACCAGGAGAGTTTGTTGTTGTGAATGACAACTGTTCCAACTCACCCCACCAAACACTTGAGGTAGGCTTTGTGACTGTGAGGTCAGGGGAGGCAAAAACCAGTGAGGGAGTCAGCAAAGGCAAGGGCAGTGAACGCAACCATTTTCTGGAATGAGTATAAGTAGCTGCTGGGCAGAAGAGAGGAAGGGCCTACAACAAGCATGGGGAAGCTTGCTTGAGAGATGAGAAGAAACTAGACTCATTCGGCATTTTCTGGTGTCCTGTGTTCTTTCTGAACATACAACTACACTCTCTGCTTTCAAGTCCTGGCATCTCTCATGCATAGTGGTGTCTGTCTTTGCTGCTGGACTGTATTATGGGGCTCCTATCATGCCTGTGTGATGTGGCAGGAGCCAAATTCACGCCATTCTCTGAACTGCAAAGGATTTCGATCAGCCCACTATTTGTGTTGTTGCAATGCATATGTATCTAACCAAAAAAATGAACCAAGCTCAAAGGGGAAATTGTTTTTCGTTATTGGGCTGTAGAAACAGCTGCGAAAAAGATTTCTTGTGAACGAGCACTTGATTAGGCATTTCCACCAGTCTACAACCTAGAAAGAAGGCTCATATACATGACGATCAGCTTCTTGTCAACTATATCAGTCTTCTGCACAATTGGAACTGGTCCTGCCTGTGCTCCTCGGGCGCTTTTCTGCACTGCCCATCGTGTTGTGCCAGTGATAACCCTGTGCTGTTCAGGCCCATAAACACAGTCTCTCAAAGCTAGCCCCGGCATATTAATGCACACACTAAGGCAGGCACTGGGGCAAATAAAGAGTCTGCAGTTGTTTTGACAGAGGAGAGTCTTCACTGCCATCAGCTGTCTTGTTGCAGACTCCGCTTCTCCATCCTCAGCCAACCAGTTGTTCATAAACAGATCACAATGCAGATCCTTCAACTACACCAGACCCTCCTCATCTCTCTTTCTTCTTAACCACTAACATCTCTTACTCTCTCCGTGCAGCTGCACTCCTTCTACCCTTCTATGCTATCCTCTACTCCACTACTCATCAAGGCTCGTCCTCCCTGTCCTCCTCATTGCTTTTCGAGTGCATATAGTCACTTTTACTCTTTCCCCTAAAAGCCATTTGGCATCCCTTTGAACACTTTTTTGTCAATGCTGTGTCTCGCATCATTAGCTTTCCTTGCAAGCTCTCGTTTCATTATTATTATTATTATATTCTATCAGGCTTTCAGTCTGTGTCACTACTTCACTTTCTTGCACTTTGCATTCAAAGCGCCACCGCATTTTTGAACGTCTTTTGCCTACAATGTTTATAACGTCTACTTTTGCATCATTGCCGCTCTCCTACTTTATCAGCACTTGATTTCTTCTTTTTGCTGCCTTTTCTCTTATTTTAATGATGGCCAATTCAAAAAGCTGTACCCGGTTGATTTCGCCACACTCTTCTTTAACTACCCCTACACCTGATCCATGTGTTGCTCAGAGGGAGCATTCTGGAGGTGAGTATCTCAATATATGTGCATATAGTTACTGATCTCAATTTTGTACAACCTAGAAAGAAGGCTCATATACATGACAGTCAGCTTCTTTTCAACTACATCAGTCTTTTGTATGATTGATCCACTTTGCTCACCAGTTTCACTCAACCCATGCTCAAGAAATCCAGCCATCCTTGTCTTTTTTCGTCCCTTGCAACTGTCAATAAACAAGAATTGGAATTCTCAAGACTGAATTCAATTGCCTCAGCAGGAGACATTGCTCATAATTCTCAGGATCCCAAATTCTTTCAGCTATCTGATGTAAACCACCATCCTTTGGACAGCTCTGACGACCATATTGGAAACGCACAGGGAGCAGATCAAACATACCTCAACATTCAAGATTCATTGGCCATGAAAAAACTAAAATGAAGTTGGGAGCCTCTCTTGCCATTGGTTGATCATCCCAGCACACAAGGGGGTTGTCCGTCTCTCACCTGTGATTGTAGCAGCAACTTTGTCCCAAAGAGCATAGTCTGTACAAGTTTTGACAGAGTAATGGGTCCCAGAAGGGGACTTAGTTTCGACTCAATTCGACACTCACACCAGGCTTCCACTGAAAGACGGCCAACCCTTGAATGAAAACAGATGAATGACCAGGCTCAGAACAGCTATGAGTTCCCTACGTCACCCACACATTATCAGCATCCTTCATCTGCTGGTGTTTTCGGAGAATCAATAATCATTGACCCCCAGCACTCCAGCATCCATACCTTGACTTTAATCCTCATCATTTGTACATCAGCCCTTCAGCTTTATTTTTTCACTTTGGTTTTTCGATGGATGCTGGCAGCTCAAAGACAGAATCTGTCCCTGGCATCATGGAACTTGAGTCTATCACATGAGTTCAGGTACATTTGTTATTGTTATGGTATGTAATAATGCTGCACATGTATACCACATGGTGTTTCAGCTTTTTAATATAAGTTCTTCTTACCCTTTCTCAGCATTCATATAAGAATGGATGGTAAGATCCTACTACTTTATTCCTCCTTTCTACTATTGGACAACACACTCTTTTTTTAAGTTATTATTCCTTACTCTAATGACTGTTCCTGAGAAAAAAGCAAGGAAACATCAACGTGGCAGGGAAAGAAAGAAGACCACTCCAAAACCTACCTCCTTAGAGCAGCTTTCTATATCAATCCATCAAAGAACTCTGTATCAAACAACAACTCATAGGTTGGTTTTTTCTATTCTTTTTTTCTAACTAATATATAACTAATAATACTATAGTACCTTATATGATCCTATTACAGGAAGTACTCGAAGATTGGTTCCACTGGATGAACTTCAAAGAAGAAATTCTGCAAGGGCTATTGTAGCTGCCTTAAAGAACCAAAGTAGGTTTTAAATTCCATTAATTTACTTTATTAATATAAGATACTAGTAACTCTTGATATTGATATCCAAACGCTTACCAAACCTTCAAAAATCACTACCCTTTTCAATAATATGAACTTGGGGTATATTGATACTCCTGCAGTTATTGTAAGGGGACCTTCCTCACCGACACACTGACTACTGACTGATCCTCTGATGTTCCGACTTCCATCAGAACACCTCCTGACTTTGCGCTTTCACGACTTGCCCCCTCACGTGACTCGTCCCCCATTGTTCCCATTGTCCATGTTACGACATCCCTCTGGACAGTAGCTAGCGTCTCCATTTGTATAGTAGTATATATTGCGTGTAGCCTGTGCGAGCAAATCCCCAACTCTTTCTCTTTGGATTCCTTGCTAGGTATGTTGTATCTGTTCTGTAATATGTTTCCAATCAAATATAACTTTGGATTCCTCACTAGTTGTTGGGCTGTTCATCACCCATGTGAGTCGCCCTTACAGAAGAAAGAGTTCTTCAAGAGGCTAGCATCGCTGGACAGAAGAGCCCTGTTCGCCATGACAGAAGACTTCCCACCGATGCACCCCTCTATCCCTCACTCGCTAAACCATGACTGATCTAGCACCGCCCCAGCCAACTTGGAATGAAATCGTTGAAGGCACATTCCATGAGCTTCGGGCATCACTTGATACTCTATGGCAGTGAGTAGAAGCTACCAAATCCACTTCCGCCACCACTGCCAATGTACTTGCCACCATCACCGCCCAACTCTCCACACTCGTTTCGGCCTCTCAGACCACCCCTTCACCCGCTACCCCTGCAACACCAGCTCCTCCATCTCCTCCTGAACGTCCGCGGACATTCCGAGGACGAGTTGCTATGCCACCTGATTATAATGGTGACTGCAAGACAGGCCAGGCCTTCCTCAATGCCTGTAACCTGTACATCTGACTCTCAGGTGAATTCCAGTCAGATGAGGAAAAGATGCTCTAGGCCATGTCCTACATGAGGAGTGGTTGGGCTGCTACATGGACAGAAGAGATATTTAGGTTGGAATCACAGGTCAGAAACTTGCCTTTTGAGGATTGGAGGATTACCTGGACACCTTCAAAGCACTCATTTCAGCATCTGGGTACACTGACCGGAAGGTCACTGTTGTCAAGTTTCGTCGAGGTCTTCGCACCAACTTGGCCAACTCCATTGCCACTATGACCCTGGGCCGACCCTCCAACTCCGATCCCAATGGCTGGTATCGCGCAGCCACCCGCTTCGAAGCTTCCTGACTTGCCAATGTTGCATTCAAGGCAAATCATCGCCCGGTACCACCGCCAGCTCCCAAACCCGTTTTTCACTCCTTCCCAAAACCCCCGCCTCATCCAACTCCCCTGATTCCCCTACCGACATTCGCCCATGTAATGCTGACACCTGGGAACCCAACTCCGATGGACATTGATGCGTCCAAACTTTGTAACCTGACCCCTTCCACCTGCTATCGATGTAAGCAGCCTGGACACATCAAGGCAGATTGCCCCTGACGCTTTGACGTCCGGCTTATGACCTTGGAAGAGAAGGATGAGTTGCTGATGAACCTGTTGGCAGAGAAAGATGTTGCCAACGTCGGAAGGCAGTCGGAAGGGTTGGTGGAAACAGATACACAGGATTTTCGGTAACTCAATCGGTGGAGGCCACGCCCTGATTGTCTAGTGTTAATAGGTTTGCTGTACTACCCATAGAAGAAATAAATGAGACTACTATTTCCCCACCTACACCCAAACCTGTAGCCGTGTCCAAACCCCGCCAACCTCACTGGGAACGTTGTTACCTCCTGACCCGGTATGTCATTTCATCCACCGCCCCTGCCAACACCCTGAAACTGCCGATCAACCTTGAAACCACTGACACTGGAGTCCAATTTTCATTGGAAGCACTCGTGGACTCTGGTGCCACTGGTATCTTCATTGATTGGGACTTCACTTGTCAACATAAGCTCACCACCTGCTGCCTATCACACCCAATCCCTGTCTTCAATGTTGACGGCACCCCGAATGAAGCTGGAGAAATCGCCGAAGTGGTCGATATGGTTCTCCGATACAAGAATCATTCCGAACGTGCAGTCTTCGCTGTCACCGGCCTCGGAAAGGAGTCCGTTATACTTGGCTATACTTGGCTCCGCGCACACAACCCCGAAGTCGATTGGGTAACAAAGGAAGTCAAAATGTCAAGGTGTCCGAGGACTTGCGAAGGTTGCCGACAGGAATACAAGGAAGAGAAGAAGTTCCAGGAGAAGGTGCTAAGGGTCTGCACTTCAGGACCCTTTCCAGTGCTTGTGGAAGAGGTGAATGAAGAAGAGGATGAAGAGTTGGAAGAAGGAGTTAGTTGGTCAGAATTGGAGGAAGGAGATCGTATTTTCACTGCCATCCCTCACTCATTGGTTCTCTCGGTTTCGGAACAGATTTCAGCCACTGGTACTCTATCGCAACAACTTGCTGAAGTGCATTGGAAGAATACTGCGACTGCCAACCTCGGTTTCAAGGCTTATATTCCTGACTACCTACACGACTTCGAAACTGTTTTCTCTGAGGCTGCTTTCCAAGAGCTCCCCGAAAATCGGCCTTGGGATCACACTGTTGAACTCGTCCCAGGTGAAACTGCCAAAACCACCAAGGTCTACCCAATTTCACCGAAAGAACAAGCCGCACTTGACGAGTTCCTCCAAGAGAACCTTGCTTCGGGAAGGATTCGCCCCTCAAAGTCGCTGATGGCAGCCCCCATTTTTTTCATTAAAAAGAAGGACGGTTCGCTTCAGTTGGTACAAGACTATCGGAACCTCAATGCCATCACAGTGAAAAACAAGTACCCCATCCCACTCATCTCCGAAATCATTTCAAAACTGCGGGGTGCAAAATACTTCACCAAACTTGACATCTGATGGGGCTTCAACAACATCCATATCAAACCTGGTGATGAGTGGAAGGCCGCTTTCCGAATGAATCGGGGGCTCTTCAAACCTCTAGTGATGTTTTTCGGCATGACTAACAGCCCAGCAACCTTCCAGACAGTGATGAATGACATCTTCCATGACCTTATCATGGAAGGAATTGTCATCATCTACCTCAACGACATCCTGATCTTTTCAAAAACCCTGGAGGAACATCGGAAGGCGATCCAACATGTGATGGAGGTACTCAAGGAACACAAGCTGTACCTCCGACCTGAAAAATGTGAGTTTGAGAAGCAGAAGATAGAATACTTGGGGCTGATCATTTCAGAGAACTGTGTAGAGATGGATCCAGTGAAGGTAGCAGGAGTTTGTGACTGGCCGACTCCGAAAAGCAAGACGGAAGTTCAGTCTTTCCTTGGGTTTGCCAATTTCTACCGACGTTTTATTCGGGATTTTTCACACATCGGTCGGCCGCTCTTCGATCTAACCAAGTCCAGTACACCTTGGAACTGGGGTACTGAACAGCAGGAAGCCTTTGATGCTCTGAAGACAGCCATTACATCGGCACCGATCTTATCTTCTCCTGACAACACCGCACCTTACCGAGTAGAGGCCGACAGCTCCGACTTTGCAACTGGAGCTGTCTTGTCGCAGCTTGCATCGGAAGACAACAAGTGGCACCCCATCGCATTCTACTCAAAATCGCTGTCACCAGTCGAACACAATTATGAGATCCATGACAAAGAGATGTTGGCTATCATCCAATCACTTGAAGAGTGGAGGCACTTCCTGGAGGGCAGTGAACACAAGGTAGAAATCTGGATGGACCACAAGAACCTCAAGTACTTCATGACTGCAAAGAAACTCAACCGCCGACAAGCCCGCTGGTCCCTCTACCTGTCCCGGTTCAACTTCTCACTTCATCACCGACCAGGCCGATCCATGGGCAAACCCGATGCACTCTCCTGACGGGCCGACCACGGAACTGGCAAGGACGATAATGACAACCTCACCCTCCTCCCTCCATCGCT
>JAWPGT010000097.1:0-72914 GCA_034638255.1 Coprinus comatus
ATATTGAACAATATCGGCAGCGAATCAAAGGAGATCCTGATCCAGAGGCACACTTTTTGTACGCAAAGTACCTCATTGAAGCAGCTAAGAAGATACGATCAGGAGCTCAAGATCAACGGGCTGCGAAAAAATATAGCGAAATGCTGATAACAGAATCTCTCAAAGTCATCAAACGGTTGGCGACGCAGGGTGAAGCATACCATGAGGCCCAGTTCTTCCTTGCTAACTGTCATGGAACTGGAGCTTTGGGACTACAGGTCGACCATGAACGTGCTTACCACCTTTACTTGCAGGCAGCGAAACAAAACCATGCTGCTGCTTCGTATCGTGTCGCAGTTTGTAATGAGATTGGTGCCGGCACAAGGAAGGAGTATGTACGTGCAGCCGCTTTCTATCGCAAAGCAGCTTCACTGGGAGATACACCAGCTATGTACAAGCTGGGAATGATTCTGTTGCACGGCTCTCTTGACCAAGAAAAGAATCCTCGTGAAGCTATTACCTGGCTCAAACGTGCAGCGGAACAAGCCGACGAAGATAACCCCCATGCTCTACATGAACTCGGGCTTCTCCATGAACAACCTACCTCGACATTGGTACCATATGACCCCACTTATGCAAAGGCACTATTCACGCAAGCAGCGCAATTAGGCTACACACAATCACAGTACAAATTAGGTCAATGCTACGAATATGGGGCTTTGGGTTGCCCCGTTGATCCTCGTAGATCCATAGCTTGGTACACAAAGGCAGCGGAAAAGGGAGATGCCGAGGCGGAATTAGCTCTTAGCGGGTGGTACCTGACTGGAAGTGAAGGTGTTCTCAAACAAAGTGATTCGGAAGCGTACCTTTGGGCTCGGCGGGCTGCCAACAAAGGACTGAGTAAGGCGGAGTACGCAGTTGGCTACTATGCAGAAGTTGGAATTGGCATAAAACAAGATATCGAATTTGCCAAGAAATGGTATATGCGTGCAGCAGGTCAGTCGTCATCTGTCATTAAATTTCTTTGTTTTTCTCATTGTATACCTTTATATCTAGCACAAGGTAATAAACGTGCGATGAATCGCCTCACAGAGATGAAGCGTATGGGGAACAAAAGAGCTAACGTTGCTCGGCCAACAAGACAGCAGGCAAAGGATGAATGTGTAATTGGTTGATTTTTATGTAGTTGGAATACGTACCCCTCACGTGCATGTTATGATTCGATAATCTTTCTTTGATGTCAGCACTCTCATTTCCTCCTACTTCCATGGCTACTATGTCTCTCGAAAGTTTGAAAGAAGTGAGAACACCGCTTCATGCTGTGGACCTTGTCTTATATTCTACATCAGCAATCCCTCCTGGAATTCCTTGATTTGTCTCAAATCAATTGTCTGAATGAATCCACTCAGCATACCTTAAAAGAAATTGTCGCAAAGAAGACTAGGAATACCACGAATAGCTACTTGTTAAGCGACGCAGATGAGCAATTACTTCTCAACCTCCATGTATGCCAACAACATATGTCAATCGCATTATTCTATGTTGCTCAACCATATGATGTTGCATATAGTTCAATCAAGCTGTCCGTGTTCGTTCTATCGCAATTTCAACCTCACACCCGGGCCAAGCACCAAAACACATCAAGATCTTGATTAATCGCCCATCAGTTGGCTTCGAAGATGTCGAAGATGCCGAAGAGCCTGAAGTTGCTCAAACCCTTGAATTGGATGAGAATCAAGTGAAGAATGGAGAGCAGGTTCCCCTTCGCTTTGTACGTTTCCAAAAAGTCAATAGCATACATGTGAGTGTCTTCATCATGGCGGCAATATACAGCAAGGCCAGGATTAACTGCCACATTTGAACAGATTTTCGTTGCCTCAAACCACGGTAATGAAAACCAATCGCGAATTGATGCAATTGACATACTTGGCATTCCTATTAAGTAAGTCCATCAAAGATTTATTGTATTAATCATTTATCTTATTTTCATGCTACAGTTCTACAAAAGATTTGAGTGGTCTAAAGAAAGAGGAATAAATCCATAACATAATAATCTCTTATTAAGATATGGTTCTTATAGTTAGTATGTTTCTGAGTAGTTGTCAGTCTGAACACACTCCTTCCCAGTCACTGGTATGCTCAGAATATTTTATTTATCTGAAGCTCTCCAAAATTTCATTTATAATATTGCTAGGGATTATTTCCGGGTCAAATTTTGGTGACCTGTCCGGGTTCTGTTATGGGTTTTCCCACGGTACATGCAGGTCATGAAATATATTCTAATCTTCGGAATTTTACATGTATAAAATAGCAAAAGTAATGTATTTTGTAATATGCACAGAAATACACTCATTGAGGCTATCTAACAGTGGTGGTTTGACATGAATCTGACATGTTTTGGTGAAGTTATGTGCTATTTATTTTCTGTCAGGTCAACCTGTGACCTTCTGTGACGGGTCTGGGTCATGTCACAGGTCAGAAGATCGTGACCCTGACCCGAACCTGAAGGCTGACCCAACCCACAAACCCATGGGTTGACCCCAGCCCAGTGACAATCCCTACCTCCACCCCCACACCAACCTCTCCACAACTTCCCACACCACTGCCCATTACCCTGACCATATCCTTGAATTCATTGCAAGAACAAGAAGTGGAGATAGTGAAGAGGTGTTGGGAGTCAGATGGAAAGGTGTCAGTGGTGGTAGTGAAGAAGAATGTGAAGATCACCATGGAGAACAGTGATGACAAAGTTATGGTTGTGGAAGGGGTGAAAGGCAAAATAGTAAGCAACAGGTAAGACATACTATATATATATGTTGAGATGCCAATATACCCCAAACTAACCAAACATAGTCAGCCATATAGGGTGGTATGCACAAGGTGTGTTGGGTTAGGTGTAGTGTGCAAGGAGGGTGCAAGGCTGAACAGGCCTTGCAAGTGATGAGCTAAGAACAAAAAGGGGTATGTCAGAAAGGACACAGATGGAGATGTAAGGGCAACTCATATCGGTAACAAATGGCCTGACAACTAGTGAGGAATCCAAAGTTATATTTGATTGGAAACACATTACAGAACAGATACAACATACCTAGCAAGGAATCCAAAGAGAAAGAGTTGGGGATTCACTCATACAGGCTACACACAATATATACTACTATACAAACAGAGACACCAGCTATTGTCCAGAGGGATGTCGTAACATGGACAATGGAAACAATGGGGGATGAGTCACATGAGGGGGCAAGGGAGGATCAGTTGGTAGTCGGTGTGTCAGTGTGAGGGTCGGTGAGGAAGGTCCCCTTACATCTACCCCCCCTTCTAGGGTGCAGCATCCCGATGTACCTGTGAACTGAGTGCGAGGTCAGAAAGGAATGGAGTTGAAGGTCATGGAATGGATAAGTCAAGGTGCGGTGGGGTTTTTGCAGTAGAATTTGGCAATCTTTTTAGGGGCATGGATGTCAGCTGCGAGTTCCCAAGAGTTCTTTTCCATGCTGAAGTCTTGCCACTTGATCAGAAATCTGAGTTTACCTTGTTGCACTTTACTGTCCAATATTTCTTCTACTTCCCATTCCTCTTTGTTATCCACCAGTATTGGCATCGGTATTTTTGTCGGCTTCCAACCAGGGATTGGGTCTTCGGGGGCTGGAGTGAGTTTAACCACATTGAACACTGGGTGCAAGCAAGACAACCTTCGGGGAAGCTTGAGCTGATATGCCCCAGGCCTGACCTTGCAGTCAACGGCGAAAGGACCTAACCGTGTGTGCTCAAACTTCTTTGAGGGCCGACTCATTGCGATGTCCAATGTGTCAAGGTAAACCATGTCACCCATCTTGAGCTTGGGGGCAGGGGTCCAACGTCGATCGTAGTACTTTGCCATATCATCCTTTGCCTTCACCAGTGCTGACTTTGCTTCTTCTAGTGCTGACTCCATCCGGGTTTTGAACTCATTGTAAGCGCAGGATCGTAGAGGACGACGAGGCGAGCACGATGACGAAGGAATGGAAGGAAATGGTTAAGAAATGACTGAGATATAACACAAACACTGCAGACACTTGTATTAGACTGGAACATATAGTAACTTCTTAATTACTCACCTGCAGACACTTGTATTAGACTAGAGAGTCTTCATGTGTCTGCAGGACGCTTCAGTAACATGTGATGTGACATTGTGATGTCACAGAAAGCGGAAATAATCTACAAGTCCAAAACTCCAAAGAGAGTATCCAGCCACAACTCTTCTAACCTCAACCAACAATAAGTACTGACCTTGGGGACTGTCTAGAGCATTCCTGACACTCATTGACCGTTTCGAGTCAGGAGGGGTGTTGTCGGGGTTCGAAGCCCATGCGAGGGTCACGGCCTGTGTCTAACACAAAGGGCAATTGGTGGGTCGCAGTGTGAACGTGGTTGTTGTGTTGGAATTCGGCGAGTGGGAGAAGGTTATACCAATCGTTCTGTCTTTGGTTAACAAAGACTCAGATGTACTGGTCAAGTTCTTGGTTAACTCGTTCAGTTTGACCATTGGCTTGCAGGTGCCAAGCCGTAGTCACCGTGACCTTGATGCCTAAGAGTTGGTACAACTCGCAGGTGAATTCCAACATGAACTGTGGGCCTCGCTTGGAGACAACATGTTGAGGTAGGCTGTGGAGTTTCCAGATGTTATGGAGGAAGAGTCGGGCGACACCTTCAGCGGTGCAAGTTGTGTGGGTCAGCAGGAAATGAACTCATTTCGATACCGAATCGACAACCGTGAGTACTGTGTCATAACCATTGGACTCTGGGAGTTCGACAACAAAGTCAATGCTGATAGTGTCCCAGCAGGCATCAGGGATGGGGAGTGGGTGAAGTTCGCTGACTGGTCGGTGTCAGTGGGGCTTTGTCCATAAGCACAAGTCACAAGTAGAGATGTACTGACTGATGTAATGAGACATAGAAGGCCACCAGTAGTTCTGACCTACAAGTTCGAGGGTCTTCCATCGTCCTGCATGTCTGCCGACTTTGGAATCATGGTGTTGGGCCACAATGCGATGTCTAAGGTCGGGGATGTTAGGAACATAGATTTTACCTTGATGAAGTAGCAACCCATTATCCTCTGACCACTCGGAACTCTTGACTGATTTTGACTTTGACAACTTCAACTCCCATGCTGCCTTCACCACTGCCTCCTCTTGTTCACCATCCCAATTACCACGTCTAATCTCTCGCAACACATCCTGCTCTTCTCCGACCAAAACAATGCCTTCAAGGGCTCGAACAGTGAATAGCGATGGAGGGAGGAGGGTGAGGTTGTCATTATTGTCCTTGCCAGTTCTGTGGTCGGCCCATTGGGAGAGTGCATTGGGTTTGCCCATGGATCGGCCTGGTCGATGATGAAGTGAGAAGTTGAACCAGGAGAGGTAGAGGGACCAGTGGGCTTGTCAGCGGTTGAGTTTCTTCGCAGTCATGAAGTACTCGAGGTTCTTGTGGTCAGTCCAGATTTCTACCTTGTGCTCACTGCCCTCCAGGAAGTGCCTCCCCTCTTCAAGTGATTGGATGATAGCCAACATCTCTTTGTCATGGATCTCATAATTGCATTCGACTGGCAACAGCGATTTTGAGTAGAATGCAATGGGGTGCCACTTGTTGTCTTCCAATGAAAGCTGTGACAAGACAGCTCCAGTTGTGAAGTTGGAGCTGTCAGCCTCCACTTGATAAGGTGTGGTGTCATTGGGAGAAGACAAGATCGGTGCCGATGTTATGGCTGTCTTCAGAGTGTTGAAGGCCTCCTGCTGTTCAGTACCCCAGTTCCAAGGTGTACTGGACTTGGTCAGATTGAAGAGCAGCCAACCGATGTGTGAAAAATTCCAAATAAAACATTGGTAGAAATTGGCAAACCCAAGGAAAGACTGAACTTCTGTCTTGTTTTTCGGAATCGGCCAGTCACGAACTCCTGCAACCTTCACTGGATCCATCTCTACACAGTTCTCTGAAATGATCAATCCCAAGTATTCTATCTTCCGCTTCTCAAACTCACATTTTTCAGGTCAGAGGTACAGCTTGTGTTCCTTGAGTACCTCCATCATGCGTTGGATTGCCTTCCGATGTTCCTCCAGGGTCTTTGAAAAGATCAGGATGTCATCGAGGTAGACGGTGACAATTCCTTCCATGATAAGGTCATGGAAGATGTCGTTCATCACTGTCTGGAAGGTCACCAGGCTGTTAGTCATGCCGAAAAACATCACCAGAGGCTCAAAGAGCCCCCGATTTGTTCGGAAAGCTGCCTTCCACTCATCACCAGGCTTGATATGGATGTTGTTGAAGCCCCATTGGATGTCAAGTTTGGTGAAGTATCTTGCACCCCACAGTTTTGAAACAATTTCGGAGATGAGTGGGATGGGGTACTTGTTCTTCACCGTAATGGCATTGAGGTTCTGATAGTCTTGTACCAACCAAAGTGAGCCATCCTTCTTTTTAATAAAAAAAACGGGGGCTGCCATCGGCGACTTTGAGGGGTGAATCCTTCCCGAAGCAAGGTTCTCCTGTAGGAACTCGTCAAGTGTGGCTTGTTCTTTCAGCAAAATCGGGTAGACCTTGGTGGTTTTGGCAGTTTCACCTGGGACAAGTTCAATAGCATGATCCCAGGGCTGATTTTTGGGGAGCTCTTGGAAGGTGGCCTCAGAGAAAACAGTTTTGAAGTCATGTAGGTAGTCGGGAATATGAGCCTTGAAACTGAGGTTGGCAGTTGCAGTGTTCTTCCAATGCGCTTCGGCAAGTTGTTGTGATAGAGTACCAGTGGCTGAAATCTGTTCCGAAACCGAGAGAACTGATGAGCAAGGGATGGCGGCGAAAATAGGATCTCCTTCCTTCAATTCTGACCAACTAACTCCTTCTTCTGACTCCTCATCCTCTTCTTCATTCACCTCCTCCACAAGCACTGGAAAGGGCCCTGAAGTGCAGACCCTTAGCACCTTCTCCTGGAACTTCTTCTCCTCCTTGTATTCCTGTAGGCAACCTTCACAAGTCCTCAGGCACCTTGACATTTTGACTTCCTTTGTTACCCAATCGACTTCAGGGTTGTGTGCGCGAAGCCAAGTGTAGCCAAGTATAATGGACTCCTTTCTGAGGCCAGTGACAGTGAAGACTGCGCATTCGGAATGATTCTTGTATTGGAGAACCATATCAACCACTTCGGCGATCTCTCCAGCTTCATTCGGGGTGCCGTCAACATTGAAGACAGGGATTGGGTGTGATAGACGGTGGGTGGTGAGCTTATATTGACAAGTGAAGTCCTGATCGATGAAGATACCAGTGGCACCAGAGTCCACGAGTGCTTCCGATGAAAATCAGACTCTGGTGTCAGTGGTTTCAAGGTCAATCAGCAGTTTCAAGGCATTGGTAGGGGCAGTGGATGAAATGACATATCGGGTCGGGAGGTAGTGACGTTCCCAGTGAGGTCGGCAGGGTTTGGACATGGCTATAGGTTTGGGTGTAGGTGGGGAAATAGTAGTCTCATTTATTTCTTCTACAGGTAGTACAGCAAACCTATTAACACCAGACAATTGGGGCGTGGCCTCCACTGATTGAGTTACTAAAAATCCTGCATATCTGTTTCCACTGACCCTTCCAACTGCCTTCTGATGTTGGCAACATCTTTCTCTGCCAATAGGTTCATCAGCAACTCATCCTTCTCTTCCAAGGTCATGAGCCTGATATCAAAGCATCAGGGGCAATCTGCCTTGATGTGTCTAGGCTGCTTACATCAGTAGCAGGTGGAGGGGGTCAGGTTATGTAGTTTGGACATGTCAATGTCCATCGGAGTCAGGTTCCCAGGCATTGGCATTACATGAGCAAATGTTGGTAGGGGAATCAGGGGAGTTGGATGAGGCGGGGGTTTTGGGAAGGAGTGAAAAACAGGTTTGGGAGCTGGCGGTGGCACAGGGCAATGATTTGCCTTGAATGCGACATTGGCAAGTCAGGAAGCTTTGAAGCAGGTGGCTGCGTGATACCAGCCATCGGGATTGGAGTCGGAGGGTCAGCCCAGGGTCATAGTGGCAATGGAGTCAGCCAAGTTGGTGTGAAGACCTCGACAAAACTTGACAATGGTGACCTTCCGGTTGGTATACCCAGATGCTGAAATGAGTGCTTTGAAGGTGTCCAGGTAATCCTCCAAAGTCCAATCTTTCTGGAAGTAAGTATCTCCTTCCAATGTGATAACCGCTTCTGACTCGGCGTCAATTGGCAAGAAGTGTGCCTTGAACTGGGTTTTGAAGTCCTCCCAGTCCTCAAAAGGCAAGTTTCCGACCTGTGATTCCAGCCAAAATATCTCTTCCATCCATGTAGCAGCCCGACCGCTCCTCATGTAAGACATGGCCCAGAGCATCTTTTCCTCGTCTGACTGGAATTCACCTGAGAGTTGGATGTACAGGTTACAGGCATTGAGGAAGGCCTGGCCTGTCTTGCAGTCACCATTGTAATCGGGTGGTGTAGTGACTCATCCTTGGAATGTCCACAGACATTTGGGAGGAGATGGAGGAGCTGGTGTCATGGGGGTAGCAGGTGAAGGGGTGGCCTGAGAGGCTGAAACGAGTGTGGAGAGTTGGGCGGTGATGGTGGCAAGTACATTGGCAGTGGTGGCGGAAGTGGATTTGGTAGCTTCTACTCGCTGCTGTAGAGCATCAAGCAATGCCCGAAGCTCATAGAATGTGCCTTCAATGATCTCATTCCAAGTCAGCTGGGGCAGTGCTGGATTGGTTATGGTTTAGCGAGTAAGGGATAGAGGGATGTGTTGGTGGGAATGTTGAACTATTAATAGTTCTACAATGACATTCTCGTATGGCATCATGCTTGACGAATATATCTTCATGATCCCTATCATGTGACCTAGTATATTCTTGCACGGACCACTGTAAATATGTATATAAACTTGTACTCCTGCATTATATACTTTAGTTCCTTTACTACTAACAACCAACACCCTCAGTAAGTCCAGAGTCGTACCTACCCATGTTTAACACACTACGCTCTTGTTTTAACAGGGAAGTCTTCTGTTGTGGCGAACAGGGCTCTTCTGTCCAGCAATGCTAGCCTCTTGAAGAACTCTTTCTTCTGTAAGGGCAACTCACGTCGGCGACGAATGGCCCGACAACTAGCGAGGAATCCAAAGTTATATTTGATCGGAAACATATTACAGAACAGATACAACATACCTAGTGAGGAATCCAAAGAGAAAGAGTTGGGGATTCACTCACACAGGCTACACACAATATATACTACTATACAAACAGAGACGCCAGCTATTGTCCAGAGGGATGTCGTAACATGGACAATGGGAACAATGGGGGACGAGTCACATGAGGGGGCAAGTCGTGAAAGCATGAAGTTGGGAGGTGTTCTGATGGAAGTCGGAACATTGGAGGATCGGTTGGTAGTTGGTGTGTCAGTGTAAGGGTCAGTGGTCAGTGTGTCGGTGTAAGGGTTGGTGAGGAAGGTCCCCTTACAGGAGAGGGAAAGAAGAAGAAGGGAAGGAGGAAAGATGAAGAAGTCAAAGTGTTGAAAAGAAGGACTATTATTAGATAGTCACATGACTCTTTTTCATTTGTTTCATTTCACTTTAGTATTACTCTCTTGCAGCATTATATGGCAGCTCCTTATTGGTTGAGTTAGTGTTTCATATATGTGTTTCAACTCCTATATCAACTCCTGTTTCATGTATAATTACCTGACATGTTGTAGACACCTGACTCCTTTCTAGTCATAGCATTAGAGAATAGCACAGGTACTGAAAACCCATGGGGTCAGAGGCCAGGTAAGCCATGGGTAGGGTATGGGTCACAAACTTGTTACCCTCCTAGGTACCCCTACCCTTGATCATGGGTCACAGGTAAATTTATCTAAAAAGGAAGTATAATTATATATAGTCATATACTTGCAAATCCCTGTGACTCACTACTCACATTTGACACTGTGTCAAACTGCTAGGAAATTATTACCTATCAAGTAGATACCATCAAATCCACTAGTACTGAGTAACTACATGAAAAAATTATCCCACTTTGCCTTCAACCACATCCATCTTCAACCAACATCTATCCTCAGTTTCAATCCTCAGGTGAAGCATACCATGTCTTTGGAAACTATACCACTACCATCTACACAACAAACTGTTTCAAGTTCTACTCCTACAGCTATAGGAAAATGGAAATGTATCACCCCACTAATGCCTGATGGAACACCAGCTATTGTTCTAGGCTCACTGCTTCCCTCTAAAAAGAAAAAGGGCAACAACACTGAACCTACTGTGAGCATAACTACTCTAGGCCAGAACATACCTGAAGTTTCACCTCCAAACCAAACTTCTAATCCAAGTATTCCCTATGAAGCCATTACAGATACTAGTGATAACAAGTTTCTACATGTGGATACTGAGGTGGAAGAGTCAGAAGATGAAGCTTCAGAGATTCAGGTCATTGGTAAAAAGAGTGTTGAGGTAATTGAGTCAGCTGAGGAAGAGCTTTGTGAGTTCTTATTCTTTTCATAAGATTAGAGGCTTACAAGTATACTATATTGTATTCTGGCAGCTTGTTTACAAAGAGAATGGACATCGTCAATATATGGATTCTTCCATAAAGTTCCTGTTATTGTAGAAACAGGAGTTCCCAAATGACAGTGCCATGACTTTCTTTGTATAAAAGAACATTGTTGAGGCCATTCATGTTACATTCAACAGTTTCTTGATAAAACTGATTGTAAATTGACTGGAAACCTTCACAAGCATGTGAAGGCTTGTTGGGGAAAAGAAGTAGTTGAGAATGTTAGTAAAGAAGATCCCAATAAAGTATGAGATGCACTTGGCCAGCCATTAAAAAAGACAGGAACATTAGATATGATGTTGAAGTCAACAAGTGGAAAGGTTGTATATTCTCTGAGTCCATTGAAAGATGCTGCCAGGTATGTTTTTAGTACTTTAAAATATAAAAAAAAACACCACTTACATGTTTCTAGAGTTGAAATCATTGTTTGGATTACCATTAATAAATGGCCCTTTAGTATTGTAAAGGACCAGAGTTTCCTTGTACTAATGAAAACTGGCCACCTAGATTTCTTCATTCCTTCACCAGATACCATTACCTGAGATATTTGCTGAGTTTTTGTACATATGCATCACCTTATAGCAACTGAACTTCAGGTAAGGTAACATAAAACAAAATCTTGATATGTACTTACATGTTATGTACAGAACTACCCTGGTGATCTCAGCTTTTCCACTGATGCTTGGACTGCTACAAACAACCAAGCATTTGTGGCATTTATAGTCCATTACATTGTTGAAGGGGTTGTAGTAGCTTGACTTCTTGATCTTGTTGAGGTGGCACATTCTCACAGTGGGCAGAACCTAGCAGATGTAAGGGGACCTTCCTCACCGACCCTTACACCGACACACTGACCACTGACCCTTACACTGACACACCAACTACCAACCGATCCTCCAATGTTCCGACTTCCATCAGAACACCTCCCAACTTCATGCTTTCACGACTTGCCCCCTCATGTGACTCGTCCCCCATTGTTCCCATTGTCCATGTTACGACATCCCTCTGGACAATAGCTGGCGTCTCTGTTTGTATAGTAGTATATATTGTGTGTAGCCTGTGCAAGTGAATCCCCAACTCTTTCTCTTTGGATTCCTCACTAGGTATGTTGTATCTGTTCTGTAATATGTTTCCGATCAAATATAACTTTGGATTCCTTGCTAGTTGTCAGGCCGTTTGTCGCCAACGTGAGTCACCCTTACAGCAGAGGTATTCGTCACAATACTAGAGGATTATGGAATCAAAGATAAAGTAAGTAAATGAATGAGTATTACATCTCATAACTTACAATAAGTACAGATTCTTGCAGTAACTTGTGACAATGCATCAAATAATAACTCAATGCTAAAAGAGATGGAATTATCAGTTGCATCTTTTAATGGATTGCTTAGCCACTCTCAGTGCTTCGTTCACATAATAAACCTAGTTGTTAAGAGTATTCTTCAACAATTCAATACAAGGAAAGGGCAAGCTCGAGATAATACTCATGTTGTATTAATAAGTGACAATCTTGAAGATAATGATGAGGATGATGAGGGTGTAGATATGAATGCTCTTGGAAATGGGGAAGGTAATGAGTATGAAGAGCCAGATAACATGGAGGGATGGATAGATGAGTGAGAATTGATGACTGACATTGCAAGGGCAACACTTGACAAACAAACACTCCCAATAAGGAATGTTCTGTATAAGGTAGGTGCTCACTGCTTGCACATTCACTCTTTCCACTACTTATAATATCTCTTTCCCTCCCCCCTCTCTCTACTCTACCATAACTCACTTATCTAGATTTGATGAACTGCTATTGCCATCACTTGTTCATCAACAGGTCTCCTTCTGAAGTGGCATCAAATTGTTTTACAAGTTGGACTTAAAGATCAGGTCATGCCACACAATGTTGTAACATGATAGAACTCAACATATCTAATGCTTGTGTTTGCTATTGATTATAAGGCAGCAGTAAAATCTATAACAAGTGATGTAGATCTGGGACTTTGTGAGTTTCAACTGAAGGCTGAGGAATGGGCTTTGGCTGAACAACTGCGAAATGCTTTAAAGGTATGTTGTCTTCATTTCCACCTTTGTCTTGAACCTCACAAATAATATATAATTCAATTTCATAGATATTCTATAATGCAACATTATTCTTTTCATACAAGACTTCAAGCACATCATCTGTTATCCCACCTATGGATAAGATTGATGGCCTCCTGACAACAAGTATTGCTAGCCAGCAATTCCCAAATGCTATTTTAAGTGCTCTACAAGTTGGAAAGACCACTCTCAACCAGTACTATACTAAAACTGATGAATCAGAGGTCTACTGAATTTTGATGGGTAAGTTTAATGTTAAACTTGAATCATGTTATGAATATAAACTCAAGGCCTCTCTAGTTCTCCATCCATCACATAAATTACAGTATTTCTGAAAGAAGAAGTGGGAGGAGAGCTGGATTCAGGAGGCAAAAAGGTTGGTAGAGTCATGATCAGCTGAGAAATATAAATCCAGTGATGTTGAAGTTGTACAGACCACAGAGTCTCAGGTACATTCTTAATCTTTTCTCTAGTCTCTTTCATAAGCTTATTAAGATATAACTTATAGCGAGATGATATCAATCCATCAGAAGATAACCCCTTTGACCATATATACTTTGATGATGATGATGCTGTCAGAATGGTAGAATGTGGTAAAGAGAATGTGAGGAGTAAAGATAGAGAGTTAAGCTCAGACACAGACACAGACACAGAAAGAAGGGAATTGATTGGATGGTTTGGCTAAGACATGAGGGACTTATATATCTACCAGAACAAAGAACAACCAAAAGGGGAGAACAATAAGGACCCTTGCCAGCACACAAAGGGAATATGTAAGTAACATAATAAGGGAAAAGAACATTATGAAAGAGTCCAGAACATCAGGATAAGATAAGTGGAGTGATTAGGAAAGATGGATAAGATAAGGAGATATCTGGGAAAAACCTAACAGATGCAAGTAGTGATGAGGATACTGATGAGTTAAGCCAATATCTTGGATTGGATCTGTTACATGGTCATGTTGGCCCTATAGCTTGGTGGACTACTAACTCCAAGATATACCCACATCTTTCATGCATGGCCTTGGACTATCTTAGTATACCAGGTGAGTTGGCAGAGTTAATAAATTCTGTCTAAAATCACAAAATATTTACTATTTATACAGCTTCTTCAGTCTCTGTTGAACATATCTTTAGTGAGGCAAGATCAATTCTCCCTCACACTCAGAATCAGTTGAGTGCGCAGTCCACACGTGCTCTTATGTGTCTTGGAGAATGGTTTAAAAAGGGAGTAATAAAACATAGTGATGTATTGAAGGTAATTACTGCTTGTGATACTTGTCCAAGTGATACATTAGAAGTAGGATAGGATAACATTGATTAGTTAGTATCAGATTTGTCTTGTTTGAGTACACAAAAAAATGGGACTTTGTCTCTTTCGAAAATGTGTCTGGTGTGACTTGTGACCCATGACCCTGGGTTACCCTTCAGTAACCCGTACCCATACCCAAGAAACCCATACCCATTAGTGACGGATGTTAAATACTGAAAATACTGAGAAGGGTGACCCTTGGCTTCAGCATGTGTGCTGTGCCTCTGGAATTTGTACAAGGTTGATTTACGAATTTCTGGGAGACTTCTGGCAGAGTTTCCGGAAGACCGGAAAAGTAAGAGTGCAGACGGTTGAGACGATATGGAGAGTTAAGAGTATATCAAGTTGATTCTGAAACTGAGGAAATACAAACATAGCAGTGAACTATTTATACGAAATGCCATAACGGATAAAAAAGGTAATAAGGAATAACGGAAATCCGAATCAGAGAAGAAATACAAACGGAGGTAGATAAAGCGGAAGATGGAAAGTAATGGCATAATATTGGAGAATTAAGAAGCATAGGAAATGCATGGAAATGTCAAACTAACTGAATAGAATTGATAACCGAAGAATAAGCAAGATAAGGAAAACCCAGAATTTCCGGAGGATGGAAAAGTCCCTTTGAATAATTAATGAACAATGGAAATCTGGAAATTAGGAAATTCAGGAAGATTGGAAATCCGGAGATTTGCTATCTAATCGGAATTGTGATATGTGAACTTGGCAGAATTCAGGGTTAGCGGTCATGTGACGGGACGGAATATGACAGTGTGTTCCCTTTATGGCTGAGCCACGAGGCCGAATTAGACTTTAGACTTCAGAAGTCCAGACATTTCCGGACATGTGTTCTTCCCTATAAAAACCCTGAAAATTTCCGTTTGCATCTTAACCCACTTTCTCTACCATGCCTGCCAGTAACACCAATACTCGCACCACCACTACTCCTCGTGTCATGGACTTGGCACTCACCGCGGAGGAACTCGCGGAAGTTTGTCGTGCTCAACTTGCTCGTGCCTCGAACCCGACCCTGCATTCGACTTTGTTGCAGGTCGAAACTCCAGCATCAACAATTCCGGCGGCTGGAACTTCTGCTCCCAAACATCATCGGGAGTCTGATGGAACGACGGCTGCAACAGCCAGTCCCAAGAAGAAGGGAAAGGAAAAGGAGATTGAGTTGCTGGAGATTGAGGTAGTGGGAAATCCTGGCGACCCTGACAACGATGATGGGAGTAGTGGTCCAGAGGGTGGAGATTCGGAAGATGATGAGGATGAAGACAAAGAAGATGAGGAGGAGGAGGAGGTTGACGAGAAGGTTGAGAAAAAGGTTGTAAGGAAACAGGCTCACTGGCAGGCCAAGGAACCCGCCAACGACCCACTCAGGCCTTGGACTGTGGGCAAAATTCCAGCGGAACCTTGTCTGTTGTGCCAGGCAGATGGAGTCAGGTGCGTTCAGGGCCCTCGGATCTATAGAGTTGAAGATCCCCGGCCATGTGACTACTGTGTGGAGAAGAAAGCAAAGTGCTCTCTCAGGGAGGAAATCACCAAGCCCCAGAAAACCGGAAAAGTCGCAGCCAAGAAACCCACCAAGAAAACCAAAACCGCTGCTCCTGTCGCTGGCCCATCCAAGTTGGCCAAGAAGAAGTCCACCGAACTTCTGGTTGGTTTGCAGAAGCTGGCCCAGAAATTGTCGAAGAAACATATGAAGTTGGTGAAGTCCACAGAACTCATTGATGATGACAAAGTTCAAATTGTTGAACCGGCGGAAATCCGGGTAAGTGAATTTCTGATGAATTTCCTGACTTACTTGACAATTTCCTAGCCCGTTGTCCCAGTCGTCGCTCCTGCCCTGCCCCCTGTCCCACACAACAAGGTTGCGGAATTGCGTGAAGAATTCCGTGGCCTCTGTCAAGAAGTTTCTGCATTGACAGAAATCGTTTGGGAATTGCGGGGTCTGGTAGCAGGTGGGTTGGTGCAGATGGAGTTGTTACAAGAGAGTATTGTCTCCTTCCAAGGAGAACTTTGCTGAACCACCGAGGGAATTTCCGATGCTGCAAATCGTATCATGGAGTTTGGACAGTATTTGGGTACCATCATGAGCAAGGCAGATGAAGAGGAAGATGAAGAAGAAGAAGAATAAACAGTCGGAAAAGTTGGAAGAGGAGAAGTTTTTTACATGTACTCGTAGTTCTTTGTTTCTACATGTAAAAATTTTAGTTTGTTTTTCTTGGTCGTTGAATGGAAAAGTAAGGAAAAGTTAACAAGTAATGACCAGCAAGAAGATAACTGGATCATTAATAAGTTGAATCAGAATTTTGGAAGAGTTAGAAAAATAATCAGAAGAATGAAACAACAATGAGACAAGTCAAAAAACACGGAAGTTCGGAAATGTTAAAGAAAATCGGAAAGGTGAAAACAAATTTCCAGAACATTAAAGTTTAGAAAGAGGACCTGGTTTATCAGGATAAGAATGATGAAACACTTCAACAACTTCAACCGCATGAATAAGTTCCGTAGCTGGTAACCAACTGTACTCTTCGTCTGTTCTTTCATATCCAAGCCAAGCCACCTTATACTGTAATTTGCAAGTATGTTGGCAATCTAGTTTGGAGTCGACAATCTTGGAGATTTCATATTCCAGTTCACCGTCAATTTCCATGGGAGCAGGTGGAATTTCTATATGATTCTCGAAAGGATTAGTAGTACATGGTTCCAACATTGATACATGAAATACAGGATGAACGGAACGGAATTCTTCTGGAAGTTGAAGTGTGAATGAATGCGTACCAGGTCAGGCAATGATCTTGTAAGGCCCTAAGTACTTTTCCGAGAACTTCTTGGTTGGTCGAGTTGTCCGGAAAAATTGAGCTTTAACAAAAACATTCTCTCTGACTTTAAAGTCAGGTGCAGGAAGTCTGCGTGAGTCTGCGGAAATTTGATAATGCTTCTGAGCAGCAATTATCTCATCCTTCAACATCACATGCAGTTCGTCAAGGTTAGTAGTAAATTCCCAAGCTCGAGCAGAGACAATATCTCTCTCCGGGTAAACAGCAATATGCGGATGATATCCTTTGTTCGCAAAGAATGGAGACATACCAGTTGTTGCACTTGGAGCATTGTTATAAGCAAATTCCGTGAGAGGTAAAAGTTCCGACCAGTCGTCCTGCTGGTAATTGCAGTAAATTCGAATGTACTGTTCCAAAGTTTGATTAGTTCGTTCAGTTTGACCATCACCTTCAGGATGATATCCGGAAGTGAAGTGTAACTTCATATCTAGTGCTTCTCTGAGTGACCAGAAAAAGTGAGACACAAATTCTGAGCCTCTGTCGGAAGTTACATGAGACGGAACTCCATGCTTGGAAAAGACATGAATGACGAAAAGCCGAGCTAAACCTGCGGAGGTTATTGTAACATCAGTAGGTATGAATATTGCTTGTTTAGTTAGTCGGTCAACAATGACGAGAATAGAATCATAACCAGAAGAAGTAGGTAACTTCTCGATAAAATCTAAGGAAATTGAATCCCAAGGTCTAGGAGGAATAGGAAGTTGTTTTAAAAACCTGTAAGGCTTATGCCTCTGTGGTTTTGTGCGCATGCAAGTAACACAACTTTTGCAGAATACCTTTACATCTTCCCGAATTCCCGGCCAAGTATAATCTCGACAGATAAGTTCGAGAGTCTTGTTTTGACCATAGTGTCCGGAAATTGGGTGATCGTGATTATTCTGTAAAACCCGTAATCGGAGATCGTTAGCATTAGGTACATACATACGATCATCCAGGCGCAAAAATCCAACTGAGTCTTTAGACCATCTTCCTTGGGGATTTGTTAAATGATCAGCTATAGATGTATCGGAAGTTAAAGAAGAAAGAATATCTGAATGAAGCTTTGAAATGTCCGTAACAATTCTGGCTCGCAGAACTGGAGTGAAAAGATAAGTAGCACAAAGAGAGGAAATTAGTTGCTCTTCTGTGAAGATAGGTCGGAAATTATGTGGGTTAACATCCTTATACCGCACTCCCCCCTCTTTAGGATAGACGTCCCATCGTCTAGTTAAAGCATTGGGCTTTGTACCCAATCTTCTGGGATGGAATTGAATTACCAGGTGAAATTGCGATAAGTATTCTGACCAACGAGCTTGTCGGCGAGTAAGGACTTTTGTTGTGCAGAAGTATTCCAGATTTTTATGGTCAGTAACAACATCAATAGGAAGAGCTGACCCTTCTAAATAATGTCGCCAAATCCAGAATGCTTCAAAAATTGCCAAAAGTTCCTTGTTGTGAGTGTCATAATTCAACTCTGCCGCGGAAAAGGTGTGAGAGTGGAAAGCTACAGGATGAATTTCCGAGTTGGAAGTTACAATAGAAAGAATCGCTGCCAAAGCATAATCTGAAGCGTCAGTTTCAATAATGATTTGTGCATCGGGAATCCAGTGGGTCAGTATGGGTGCAGTAGTAAAAGCTTTTTTCAAGGCAATAAAAGCTGCCCTTGCTTCATCACCAAAATTCCAAGCCACACTTTTCCGAGTGAGCCGGGTAAGTGGAACGACAAGGTCAGAATACCCAAAAATAAATCTCCAATAAAAATTCGCAAATCCCAGGAAAGATTGTACATCCTTCACCTTTTTCGGTTCAGGCCAATCCTGAATGATTTGAACTTTATCATTAGCCATAGTGAGTCCACCAGAAGAAAGAACATAACCCAAATATTCCACGGAATTTGAATGAAACTCGCATTTGTCCGCACGAGCATACAAACCATTTTTCCAAAGACGTTTGAGGACTTCCTTGACATGTTTGCGATGTTGGGTGATATTGTCGGAATAGATGAGAATATCGTCCAAGTATACGGTAACGCAAACATCTAGCATGTCAGCAAAAACTATGTTCATAAACCGTTGAAAAGCAGCAGGAGCATTAGTCAAACCAAAAGGCATAACCATCCACTCGTAAGATCCATAACGAGTATGGAAAGCTGTTTTCCATTCATCTCCAGGAGCAATACGTACCAAGTGGTAAGCATGCCGGAGATCTATCTTGGTATAAATCCGAGCTTTGCGAGGAGAATCAAGGAGATTGGAAATTAGGGGAAGTGGGTAACGATCTTTCTTTGTGATGCAATTGAGTCCACAGAAATCCACACAAAGACGAAGTGATCCATCCTTTTTCTTGACAAAAAGGACAGGAGTACCATGAGAAGAAGAAGAAGTACGAATAAAACCACTAGCCAAATTATCGTCGATGAATTCCCGAAGGGTCTTGAGCTCAACCTTGGATAATGAATACATTACACCAATAGGCGGAGAAGCACCTTCTTCGAGTTCAATTTTGAGATCATAAGGACGATGAGGTGGAAGAGTTTCGGCTTTTGCTTTGCTGAAGACGTCGGCAAAGTCGTGGTATTCGGCAGGAACATTAGAGAGGTCGATGGGATCTGGAGTAGTGAGAGATGAAGAAGCAGCTCGAACTTCAGAACGTAAGTCCAGAGTGAACTGCTGTGAACCAGGAGTGCGAATTGCCCTGGAAAAAGCAACAGCGTTGATTATGCTGATGTGAGGTTTTGGAATTTCGGAAGGTGTGACGAGCGAAGCAGAGGCAGAAGTAATGTTTGTTAGGATTTCTGGGGAATTTTCCGGAAAAGAGGATCGCAGCGATGTCGGAAGAGCAAGATTCTCTGGAGTTTTGGTACAGAAATTGATATGGCCACTAACCCAGTCAATCAACAGATTGTAGCGGGAGAGCCAATTGAATCCAAGAACCATAGCACAAGTAGAGTTGAGCCTCGTCACATAAAAGTCAAACAGCATAGATTCACCACTCGGAAAAGTAATTGGCATACATACAGATTCAGTAATGTACGAATTTGAAGAGCCATCGAACAACCTAAGTTCTACTGGAGAAACTGAAGAAGTGGAAAGGGAAAATTTTTGGACAAAAGAAGAATCAATGAATGAATGAGTAGAACCACTATCAACAAGAGCCAGCCAAGGAGATTTGTGAGACAGAGAAATTGAATTGGAAAAAAGTGAAACATGTAAAGAATCAGGAGAAGAAAGAGCAGAGGCATTCAGTCGGACAATAGGAATGGCACAGCTGGGCTGAGCGCAAACCCCAGGCTGTACCGGAAATTGCTGGGGTTTGCCCTCTAGTTTTCCGAAGCCTCGGAATTCCGAGGAGCAGAAGTTTGAGGATTATTCCCGGCTGCAACATTTGCGGGAGTGGTAACACAACGCCCACGACTGGAGTTTGGAACACCTCCATGTCCTCGGTTTGAATTGGAGGGACCAGCAACGGCATTACCAGTGATCGACCTCCTAGGACATTCACCGACTCTATGACCAGCCGTACCACAGAGGAGACACAAGTTGTTGTCCATTCTATGTTGACACTCTTGATCAGTCAAACGTCCATTACTTCCGAGGACATTTGCGAGAGGGTTACTGGGACGAGATGGTGCTTGTTGACGGAAATTGGTATTGTTAGGACGAGGGTTGTTATTGGGACGGGTGTTATTGCTATTGTTGGGGCGGTTCTGACGACGGGAATTCTGGGAAGAGTTGGGAGCCTGACGATTTTCCTGACGAAATTCTGGGTGATTTTCCGGACGATTGCTGGAATTGTTAGATGGTTTGGAGTTACGATTTCTTTCATGATGGTGTTCCCAGTAATGATTGTCGAGGAGGCGAGCCTGCTGACGCATGGCATTTAATGTAGAAGGTTTCCCATTAGGAAGCATAGCCATTTGGTCCTGAATACGATTCGGAAGACCATCATAATAATAGTCCACCAAAATATCATCAGGCCAGTTAAGAACTCCGGCAACCCTGTTGAAAGCCACATTGTAAGTTGCAATCTCCGAGCTGGCTGCCATTGATAAAGTTCTGATTTCCGACTTAGCTTCCGCTACCAAATCCACATTTCCGAAATTTGATCGCAATTCCTCTTCAAATGTATCCCAATCACTAAACCAATCTAATTCATCCCAATCCTCTGTGTGGGTCATGATAGTCTCAAACCATTGGCTTGCTGGCCCCATCAAGAATGTAAGGCAAAATCCGACTTTGTCCTTGTTAGTGGCAAACTGCTGGTTATTAGTGTCGAAATAAAGATGGATATGATGAAGAAAGCAGCAAATTCCCGAGGGTTTTCCCCGGAGAATGTAGGAGGTTCGTGAGTGTGACGAGGAACATGGGGCACATTGTTGTTATTGTTGTTGTTGAGGGCATCTGTAAGGCGATTGATAATTTCTAACAACCTATCCTGTCCCTGTGGTCCAGCTCCTCCTGCACCTGCATCATCATCATCATCATCTTCTTCACCCCCAGCATTGTTGTTGTTGTAGGGAGGAAGATTTTCCGGCATAGCGGCTGCTCTAGAATTGTTTGTTGTACAGGGTGGCATACAAATCCGGAATTTAGTTTCAGAATACTGTTAAATACTGAAAATACCGAGAAGGGTGACCCTTGGCTTCAGCGTGTGTGCTGTGCCTCCGGAATTTGTACAAGGTCAATTTACGAATTTCCGGGAGACTTCTGGCAGAGTTTCCGGAAGACCGGAAAAGTAAGAGTGCAGACGGTTGAGACGATACGGAGAGTTAAGAGTATATCAAGTCAATTCTGAAACTGAGGAAATACAAACATAGCAGTGAACTATTTATACGAAATGCCATAATGGATAAAAAAGGTAATAAGGAATAACGGAAATCCGAATCAGAGAAGAAATACAAACGGAGGTAGATAAAGCGGAAGATGGAAAGTAATGGCATAATATTGGAGAATTAAGAAGCATAGGAAATGCATGGAAATGTCAAACTAACTGAATAGAATTGATAACCGAAGAATAAGCAAGATAAGGAAAACCCAGAATTTCCGGAGGACGGAAAAGTCCCTTTGAATAATTAATGAACAATGGAAATCTGGAAATTAGGAAATTCAGGAAGATTGGAAATCCAGAGATTTGCTATCTAATCAGAATTGTGATATGTGAACTTGGCAGAATTCAGGGTTAGCAGTCATGTGACGGGACAGAATATGACAACGGATATGGGTAGGCTGGGGTAGGGTAGGGGTACTGAATTTCTCACCCAGGGATTACCCCTGCTGATCCCTACATAGCATGGACCATTACTTTCTCCTATAAGTAGTGTACTTTGTCCTGTATTATTTCTTCAGTTCCAATAACTATATTCTCACTTGTCTCTCACAAGCCCTACAAACAACTATCTACCACTTTGTGCATATACTATTTGATATTACTATGTCTTGTACTCATGCTCACTTCAACAGGTTATGGGCCCTGCTAAGCTAGTATGACTTCCCAAATTTAGAGAGCAACCTAGTGTTAAGAACAGGGATCAGAGGGTGAGCTAGCAACATTGGATTGAGGCTTCAGCTTCAATGTATGTGTTGCACCCTTCCAATACTGCAATTAGCCTCACTTGCAAGAGGACTGAATAGTCAGAAAGAATGTCAGAGGGAATTACAGAGAAGAGTAGAGAATGAGAGAAGTTACAAGATTGACTTAGAGTCAGAACAAGACAGAGACAGAGAGTGAGTACAGATACCATGTTGATATCAGACTAAGGAATGTACATGAGTGACTAGCAATTAAATACATTGTTTACCAATATTGGGATATAACATATCAAAACATAAGATAACAGAAACAATAGGCTGACATATTAAAAAGGGTGATGCTGACCAAAAAGGTAATAACCAAAACAGGAAGTTAGGATAGAATGAGGAACAAGTGAAAGAGGTCCAAGAGGTTGGCAACCAATAGCAAGATTGACAGTTAGAACTGTTGGAAGGTCAGAAGAGTTGTTGGAAGGTTAGTTGGTAGCATGGTACATGACAGTGCCCCCCCCATTAAGGCCAAGCCCTCAAGGACTTATGTTGAAGTGATTACTAATTAAGCTGCTTACCAAGTACTTATATAGCTGCTCACTAAGCACTAACTTAGCTGCTTATATATAGCACTTATTATATATCACTGAATAATCTCTCAGTGTTCATTACTAAGTAGATTAGTGTTTTACCTCCATGCTTTGTATGCATGTTAGAAAGTGTAGTTACACATAACCTTAGGATTAGTGAGCATGGTGTAAGCTGAGGAATGTAGAGCACGACGGGACACGTAGATTAATGAAGGAACGAAGGTGATTGATTAAGAAATGAATGAGATACACTGCAGACAATGGTATGAGACTTGAACATGAAGTTATACTATAACTACTCACCTGCAGACAATGGTATGAGACTAGAAGGTCACCAAGTGTCTGCAGGACGCTTCTACAAGCTGTGACATCACACAGTAACACCACATGATCAGAAAAGCAATCACAAGCTACAACTCCATCAACTCCTGACATTGGGACTGCCTGGAGCAATCCTGACACATGGACCATAGCATTAGAGTATATAAAGAGCATTATCATGTACTTTATTTCTACAGTTCATATACTACCTTTCTTGCTCTCCTCACACTTCTACAATGCTAACCACCTTCTCATATAACTGTGAGTACCTATCCAATGACACACTTTACTTGTCTATATGTTGCTTTCAACAGGTTATGGGCCCTGACTAGCCAGTATGACTCTAGTGGTTCACAAACTGTCTTGGATATTCATCCAGATAATGTGTCTCACTGTAAGAGGCAGAAGGTGGTGTCGACCAACCTGGAGTGTATGAGTCTCACGATGGTCCTGCAAAGATTTCTGCCTCCCTGGTGTCAGAGTTGTTCACTCCTATCATACTCAGTTAGGAGGGAGGCTCATAGCTCTGTTGTCTGTATGAGTAATTGCAGCACCCAACATGATGCTAACTTGTGTTTTGTTGTAGAACAATATCTTTCATCTCTTATCATGTCACAACTCATCCCCACTCTTCCTATTCTCAAAGGCTCTGCTGACTGGCCAATTTGGTCACAACACATTCTCATTTGTGTGGCCATGATTACTTTGGAAGGCTGGTCCATCTCCACTATGATCCAGAATGGGTACTTTCATCCTATTCCTGGCCCTGTGCAGTCTGCAGTTGTAGCCACAGATACCATACCTGCCCAATGTGCTTGCCCCAAAGTGACTTAAGAGCAGCAAATATGCTTACAACAACTGCAATGCTTTTGCTCTTGGGATGCTTAATTCCTGGTTGAGTGATGACATACTACATTATGGTCACACTAGGGCTGCTGATCTTTGGATTCATCTCTGTGATACCTATGGAACTTTCTCTGCTGGCTCTGCATACAAGTTGTATGTATCTGCTGATTCCTTCCATCTTTCTGGATCTGATTGTTAAAACAAGAGTGTAGCATGTGATGTATGGATATGTATGACTCTGGACTTACTGAGGGCGGTGGTTGAAGTAGAAGAGGAACTGAAGTATATAATGCAGATATTACAAGTTTATATACTAATCTACAATAGTCCATGCAAGAACATATTAAGTCACATGTTCATCAAGTATAATGCCATTTAGAGAATGTCATTGTAGAACTAATAATAGTTCAACACTGATGATCCTTCTAAGGAAATCACAACATTCGTCAACTACTTTATCCAGTTAGAGAATGCTACCCCTGAAATCAATGTCCCACAGACTCTTTGAGCTCTGATGTTGATGACATACATCCCCCAGCAATGGGCTACAACCAGGGCTGCACTCCTTGTTCAATATGGTAATGATCTTTCATCCCTCATGGTGCAGATAGTCCAGAATGCAATTGTTAGTGCTTGGTGCAATTCCTGCAGCCAGGCACAAGCCTCAGGTTCTTCCAAAGCTTCCAGGGTTAAGAACTTTAATAAGACTAAACCCCATCAGACCTTGAACCAAAACAAAAACCAGTCTAACCAGAAGTAGCCACAACAGCAGTGCCTACAAGGGCAGCAGCAGCAGCAACAATCAAATCCTGGTAGTTCTAGCAAGGCTGAAAAGAAGAAAAGGAAATGTGGCAAACATGGTAGTGGCAAGGCCAAGGAAGTTACAGATGATCAGGCTATGAATATTGTTCTCACTACCAAAGCTTCTCTCTTTATAACCCCTTCTCCAGTTTCTACTCACTCTCTTATTGAGAGGATCCATGATGCCTTACCCCCAAAGGAATCTACTTCTTTCCTATTGCAGGACTTCAGTTCTCTGGGCTTCATTGGTAAAACTCCAAAGCAGCAGAGGAAGCATGAGATCATGTGGAAGTACTAGTCTTGTGTCAGTTTCTCTGAGTCTGAGGACTCTAAGAAGCATAAAGTCAATGAGCTGGCATCTAAGAAGGTGCTTTCTGCAATCTCCAAGGTTCTTCCACCTTGTGATATCCCCATGGCTGAACTGGTCCCTTGTGCTTCTATTAAAGAAGTACCATGTGTCCCTGATGAGGATTACATGAACAATGAGATCTCAGAATACACCAAGGATAATGAGGGGTACCTGTCAGGATTGCTCCAGGCAGTCCCAATGTCAGGAGTTGATGGAGTTGTAGCTTGTGATCGCTTTTCTGATCATGTGGTGTTACTGTGTGATGTCACAGCTTGCAGAAGCGTCCTGCAGACACTTGGTGACCTTCTAGTCTCATACCATTGTCTGCAGGTGAGTAGTTATAGCATAACATCATGTTCTAGTCTCATACCATTGTCTGCAGTGTAATTCATTCATTTCTTAATCAATCAACTTCGTTCCTTTGTTAATCTATGCGTCCCGTTGTGTTCTAAGTTCCTGCGCTTACAGTACCAGTACATACATTCTCCACCAGGTAACCATTCATCCACTAATGCCAGAATCCAGAATGGACCCAGAAGTTCAACACTTCTGGGACTCCACAAGTGTACCTCCCTCTCCTCAGTCTCCAACTCACTTCTAAAGGAGCATGGTGTTGTTGATGGACTATTGGACTGGATTGCTGGGACTTGTAGAGTACTGTCTGTTGATTGCATTATTACTTTTTCTGTAACACTGCTTACTGTGAATGAATGACTGATTATGCTGCCTTCAAAATATCTCTGTAAGAAAATCCTGGCACAGACATCTGGTAAAGATATCAATGGATCTGAATGTAAGTGTTATGGTTTTGTATTTATCATGACTAATCATTAGAACTAATGATGGATGATAGTGTACTTTCTCTTACTTGTTTCACATAGTCTTGGACTAGTGTTTTATATAGCCTCAGACTAGTAGTTTCTATGTGCTTCCACTTGTCATTTCACTTATCATTTCAGCAGTAGATAGTTTCACCCTCCTATCTCACATGTATCACACACAGCCTACAACCTGTACATCATAGTTGTATAAATACATGGACAGCAATAGAGATTAAGCTTCAGCTTAATACTCTAATGTCTAAGTCCCTGTTCTACTTGCTATCATCATTCCGCCTCTACCTTGATAACCCTAGAACTCAGAGTCAGCTCTAACTCTTGCATGAACAGCTTATTAGTAAGGAACACCTGTGATCTACAGTCTGAGTACTGTGGAGGTTGTCTCCTGAAAGTAGTCTCAGTAAGAGTAGATGTTCTCCTCCTACGAGCACCTTCAAGAGGTCCATCATAGCATCGTCTATACCAAAACAGAGGTATAGGCAAGAATCATAACAGTAAGTGTGGAGCTTACAAAAAGTCTCCCAGGTAGCTGACGACCCAAAAGTGGTAACAAATAGGTACCACTAGTTGTTTTAATTGGGTACATATGTATGTTCCTTTCATTATACATATGTATGTGCCTTTTATTGTACATATGTTTGTATGTATATACCTATTACTATTATATGATGCATTTTTTCATGATTAATGATGATTTTCTACACTTTTAGTTTTGTCATATGCAAAAAAAAACATAAGTTATAGTAGGATTCTACTAAACATATGTGTTTTTAGTAGGTTTCTGCTAAAGAAGTGAGGTTTTTAGTAGGTTTCTACTAAAGAACTCATACCTTTAGCAGAAACCTACTAAAGAACTTATATCTTTAGTAGAATTCTACTAAAAACCTCACTTCTTTAGTAGAATCCTACTATAACTTATGTTTTTTTTTGCATATGACAAAACTAAAAGTGTAGAAAATCATCATTAGTCATGAAAAAATGCATCATATAATAGTAATAGGTATATACATACAAACATATGTACAATAAAAGGCACATACATATGTATAATGAAAGGAACATACATATGTACCCAATTAAAACAACTAGTGGTACCCTTTTTTTTACAACTAGTGGTACCTGTTTGTTACCATTTTAATCAATCCCCTGCCCCAAGTCTCCTAACTACACCCAAGATTTTGCTTCCTGAATGCTTGACTTAGGCACATCTTACCACTTCACTGGAGAGATGAATGACTTTGTCAAATTTGAGGAAGGGGACTTTGGTAAAGCCAGTACTGCTAATTCCCAAGTCACCATTGGTGGAAAAGGCAGAGTCCTCATCCAGTATAATCTTAATGGTGAGCTAACAACTACTGCACTGTGGCTGGTCTTTTATCTTAAAATGCTAACTGGATGTCTCATGTCTTCCAGTACTTTTTATCTTGAGGGAATGACAACCCAGGGTGCCTTATCAGGGACTTGTATCCTATGTGCTGATGGTTCCCTTTTTATGTTCACACCATGAAGGGGATTACATGATGGCATTCATATGCTTCATTTGAGAATTATTAGACATTATGATGGCTTGTGTAATTGTCTTTCTCTCCCTGGAACCACAGCTTATGACTTGTGGCATCATCGACTTGGACATCCTTCAAAGAATGTTCTCAGGAAGTTCAAGGAATATGTTGAGAACTTTCCTGAGTTTTCTATTCCTAATTCCAGAGAGATCTGTGATGGTTGTGCTCATAGTAAGCTGTAGGAAGGTGCACACCCCCCATCCAACTCTCCTGCTAAAGCTTATCTGGAATGTATCCATTCAGATCTTCTAGAATTTTCAACATTATCCTACCACTGTTACAAGTGGGTTATTACTTTCATAGATGACTACTCCTCCTTTGCATGGGTTGTATTCTTACACAACAAATCCCAAATGCTCAGTGCCTTTAAGCATTTTGTAGCTATGGTACAGAATCAATCTAATGGTCGAAAGATCAAATGTGTCTGCACAGATAATAGGGGGGAGTATATTTCAAAAGAAATACAGGAATTGTTTGGCACAAATGGAATAGTACATGAGACATCTGCTCCTCATATTCATGAGCAGAATGGTCGAGCTAAGTGACTGAATCATACAATTCAGGAAAAGGTGCAGGCCATGTGACTTTATGCTTGTCTTCTGGAAAATTGGTGGGAATTTGCTATGGAAACAGCTGTACATTTGTATAATTGCACCCCCATCAAACATCTTGAGTGGAAAACTCCCATGGAAATGGTTTATGGAAAATGTAAATTACATGTATTTACACATGTTCAGATGTGGTGCTTATGTTTACCTGCCAAAGGAGGTTCAAGACAATAAGCTCTTTCCTAGATCAGAGGCCATGATTTTCATTGGTTATGATGGTACAAACCATAAATTCATGTGCCATCAAAAAGGAAATGTAATTTTCAGAGCTGCCACTGCTATCTTTGACAAAAACTGGTTCCCCAAATGCCAGTATGACACATCTCAACACAAGGATACTTCTGAGTGTAAAAATCCTCCTCCATCTGATTTGGAATTCTCTGATGATGACGATGAATATCATACTCCTGAATCCCATGAGCCCTATAGCAACACTCAACCTCAACCTAATTGGCTGAGGACACTGATGCATCCATGTTGACCCTCAGTTCCTCCACCTCCTCCATCTCCACCAGCTCCTCCCAAAACCAAAACATATCCATCTCCCACAGTTGAAACTGAGGATGAAGACAGTGATGGTTTGAGCTATGCAGATGAACCAATCTATACACCTCAGTGTATTCCTTCTCCTGCTCCTTCATTTAGTTCAGCAGACTCAAGTGTGCCTCCCTCCCATCCAGTTTCTCTGTTACCATGACATTCTGGTCAACAGCATGAGGTTCCAAGGAGACCTGGCAACATTTACAGGAGAAGAAACATCCTTCTGAAATATTGAGGGATTATGAACATGACTTTGAGGGACTTCCTTGCCAAGAGTGAACTCAACTCTGTGGTAATTATTGGCATAACAGAAATGTGCTGCCTAAACCACAGGATCTTCCACCTGAAGAAGTTGATCAGTGCTTACAAGAAATCAAAGAGCAGCATGAACAATATCAACAGGGTCCTAGTTGGATTCACCCTAAAAAAGAACCAGAATCTGATCCTCCCATGGACACAGAAGATTTGGATGAGTCTGATTTAACGTGTATTGCCAAGGAAGGGGGAGTTAAGTGGATCAAATTTTTATTAGCAAAAGCTGCCAAGAAAAATCCACATGTTCCTGTTCAATTCCATGATCTTGGTAAACTTGATCTGAAGGACCATGATGATTGGTTGAAGGCATGTTTAGAAGAACTTGACGTGCTGAAAAAGCAATCAGTCTTCAAGTTTGTTAAACTTCCAAAAGGAAGAAGAGCCATCAAGAACTGATGGGTGTTTAATGTCAAAGGAGATGGCTGGAAATGTGCTTGTCTTGTGGCAAAAGGTTTCTCTCAAGTCAAAGGTATCAATTTTGATGAGTTATTCTCTCCAGTGGTCCAGTATGAGTCAGCTTGTATCCTTCTCAGCCTTGCAGCTTTAGAGGATTGGAATATTGAGTCTGTCAATGTGAAAACTGCATACCTCTATGGAAAACTGGATGAAGAAATCTACATGGAACAACAACCTGAAGGTATCAAGAAACCAGGTAAGGAGGGAATGGTTTGGAGGTTACATTGTGCATTGTATGGCCTTAAACAAGCTGGACTGGCCTGGTGGAAGGAAATGGCAACTTCCATGAAAAACCTAGGCTTCAGTCAATGTGAATCCGATGCTGGTGTATACATTCATTGCAATAAGAACAGGAAGCTAGTAATAGCCATTGTTTATGTTGATGTGTTACGTACCATGCCACTGACTGACCTCCTGACACACCTTCTGACAGTTCTGACTATCAACCTTGTTATTGGTCGCTGACCTCTTGGACCTTCTTACTTATTTGCTTGCTACATTCTAACTTCCCTTTTCGGCTATTTCCCTTTTCAGTTGGCATCATCCTTTTTAGTATGTCAGCCTGTTCTTCTGTTATCTTATGTTTTGATATGTTGTTAAGAACAGGGATCGGAGATGAGCTAGTGATGTCGGATTGAGGCTTTGGCTTCAACATATGTGTTGCGCCCTTCTGATACTGTGATTAGCCTCACTTGCAAGAGGACCAAATGGTCAGAAAGAATGTTGGGAGGAATTACAGAGGAGAGTAGAGAACAAGAGCAGAGACAAGATTGACTTAGAGTCGGAACAAGACAGAGAGACAGAGGAATGAGTGTGGATACTATATTGATATCAGACTAAGGAATGTACATGAGCAGCTAGTGATTAAATACATTGTTTACCGATGTTGGAATATAACATATCAAAACATAAGATAACAGAACAATGGGCCAACATGCTAAAAAGGTAATGCCAACTGAAAAGGGAAATAGAATGTAGCAGGCAAATAAGTGACAAGGTCCAAGAGGTCAGTGACTGATAACAAGGTTGACAGTCAGAACTATTGGAAGGTCGGAAGATGTGTCAGGAGGTCGGTCAGTGGCACAGTATGTGACATATGTTATATTCCGATATTGGTAAACAATGTATTTAATCGCTAGCTGCTCATGTACATTCCTTAGTCTGATATCAATATAGTATCCACACTCATTCCTCTGTCTCTCTGTCTTGTTCCGACTCTAAGTCAATCTTGTCTCTGCTCTTGTTCTCTACTCTCCTCTGTAATTCCTCCCAACATTCTTTCTGACCATTTGGTCCTCTTGCAAGTGAGGCTAATCACAGTATCAGAAGGGCGCAACACATATGTTGAAGCCAAAGCCTCAATCCGACATCACTAGCTCATCTCCGATCCCTATTCTTAACAGTATATCAGACTCCAACTTCTGGTACTGTCTCTCTTGTGTCTATGTCTGGGATTACTATTACTGTTCCTTCCTGGTCTGCTCATGTTCAGGCCGAAGAGCCTGCTCATGTTCAGACTACTCTTGCTGCTAGGTCTATTTTTGATACTGGTTCCCCTCTTACCCCTACTCCCTCTGGTTATCATTCACCAAATCTTTCCTGATCCAACTCTGTGACCAATATTCACCATTGTGGAGGTCTACCTGCATTTAACCTTGGTCATTGCTGAGCTAACAACCCAACTCCAAACCCTCCCAGTGGTTTTCATCCTGAAGTTCCAATGGACAAGAATGAAAGGGATTCCAATTCCAAAAATCATCCCAAAATTCCCCATGTTCCAGCTGATCCTGTTAACAGAGTTCTGCAAAACCCCCCAAACCCACCTGACAGTGGTGATGGTGGCAGCAGTAGCGATGATGATGATGATGACAATAATGCAGATGATAATGACAAACACCCGAACAATCCTGATCCACCTTTGGCCCAACAGCCTGTTTGGGATAACATGGAGGATCAGCTACAAGCATTCTTGCATGGTCTCGGCACTCTTAGTCGTGCCTTGACTGCCTAGGCCTGCACTTCGGCTACTCCTGCTCCCAATCCTCCTGTTCGAGTCAGATCATGCTCACATTTGTGAACCGGCAATCTTTGACAGTTCTAAACTGGCGAAATTGTCAGAATTCCTTTTCCAATGCCATCTATATTTCCAACATCATCAGAGCCTGGCCTCTGACATCAATCAGGTTGGGTTTGCTCTCTCCTATCTCTCTGGTTCTGCCTGTCAATGGTTTCAAACTGTGCTTGAGAATACTCACAACTGGATGTTAGTCCCCTGGTACACCGACTGGGATCTATTTGTCCTAGAGCTCACTGCTAACTTTGGCTCTTCTGACTTAGTCACCGAAGCTGTGGAGGAATTGGACAACCTCACTGTGGCTTCAGGTGGTCTGATCGCGACTTACAATGTTGAGTTCAACCGTTTGGCCAGGGTCCTCCAATACCCTGATTATCTTCTCTGCCATGCCTATTACAAAGGTCTCCCCAACTGACTCAAAGATGCTCTCTATGCACTATCCCAGGGCAAACCAACCTCTCTTGCTGATATGCATAACACCTGCATTTGTATCAATCAACACTACTGGGAACATCAACATGAAAAGAAGCATGTTGCAAGTTGCAATGTGCCAAATACTCCTGCTGTGACTACTCAGTCTTCCACTTCCAACTCTTCTACTTCTACTTCTACATCAGGTCAATTGTCTTCCAAGTCCAAGTCGTCCAACAAAACCAAATCAGCGACCCCTGCTCCAAAAGCCACTACATCTACTTCCACTACTCCTAAACCTACAACCAACCTCTCCAACAAACTCGATTCTAATGGCAAGCTCACTGCCAAAGAATGTCAACATTGGATTGCTAATAACCTCTGTCTCTTCTGCGGTGCCGCCAGTCATGGTGTTAGTGTTTGTCGAAAGAAAGCAGCTTCAGAAGCAGAGAAAGCCAAGGCTCAGGCAGCTACTACTACTACTACTTCAGAAATGACCTTGTCCTCTCAAACCAAGAGTTTGGGAAACTGATCTGTGATCCTTCAGGTGTGCAGACCAAGGATCACATTCTTCCTCCCTGCACTATTCCCTTTGTTCATTTGAATGCTTCTGCTCTTTCTAACCCTGACTCACTTCATATTCCTTTATCTTCTTCTGCTCCTTGTTTTGCTTCTTGTTCCGAATTGCCAATTGTTGCTCTTATTGATAGCAGTTCTACTCATTGTTTCATTGACACCAAATTTGTTTGCGAGTTCACTATACCTACTAGTTCTTGTCCTCCAGTTGAATTACAATTATTTGATGGCTCTTCTAACTCTTATATTACCCAATCTCTGTCTTTACCTATTACTTTTCCCTCTGGTGAATCTATGGCTATTGATTTCTATGTGACTCGGCTTGACTCTTCATGTGCTATGGTTCTTGGTTACAACTGGCTCACCCACTACAATCCATTGATTGACTGGGTTTCGGGCAGTATCTCTTTCTGATCTATGACTAACAATGATCTTGCTCTCTCTGCTTCACTGTGAAAACTGATGGTGGCTGATGCCCCTGTCACTGTTGAAAGCAATGCATATACATGAAGACATAATAGTTTAAGTATACACATGAAGTGGTAGATAGTAGTGTTTGCTGTTGGAGAGAACAGAGTGTAAAGAGAACTGGGTAGTTCAAGAACTGAAGAATACAGGAGCAAATGTAAACTACTTATACTAAATACTGCTGGTCCATGCTACGACACTAAGGAGTCAGGTGGCAACTACATGTAACTAATTATACATGAAACAGGAGTCTAAACAGAAGTTGAAACATATAGGTGAAACACTAACTACAACCAATAGGAGCTGCCATATAATGCAAAGCAAGTATGAAATGATTAAAGTGTCAGGATTGCTCCAGGCAGTCCCAATGTACTGACAGTCATTGATGGAGTTGTAGCTTGTGATCGCTTTTCTGATCATGTGGTGTTACTGTGTGATGTCACAGCTTGTAGAAGCGTCCTGCAGACACTTGGTGACCTTCTAGTCTCATACCATTGTCTGCAGGTGAGTAGTTATAGTATAACTTCATGTTCTAGTCTCATACCATTGTCTGCAGTGTATCTCACTCATTTCTTAATCAATCACCTTCGTTTCTTCGTTAATCTACGCGTCCCGTTGTGTTCTACGTTCCTGCGCTTACAGGTTATGGGCCCCGCGCTTTAAAGACTTACAGACGCGTTTTTATCTCACACACACTCAGTCTCTCACTTCACTCTCTGCACTATTTTCGCATTTCCTCTATCAAATATGGCTTCCTCATCACCAAACTTTGTCAAACTCAACAGTACCAACTACTCTACCTGGGTAGGCGAAATGGAAGCGTGGTTCCGCGCTTCAGGGCTCTGGAAAGTCGTTTCAGGTGCCTACTCCAAGCCTACCCCTTCCCCACCTGCTGTTTCTTCACCAACACCTGCCACCACCACAGAGTCAACCACTACCTCTTCCCCTTCTGCACCAACCCCTGCCTCTCATTCTGAGGCTCTAGATGCTTGGGAAGCCAAGGCTGACAAGGCTGCTGGCTGGTTGTTCCTCATGGTTGAGCCAGAGCAGAGGATTCATTTCAATGGGATTCAGGATGATCCATGTAAGATGTGGAAGAGTTTGGAGGGGGTGCATTTGCAGAAGAGGCCTGGGGCAAGGTTCAACAGCTATGACGACCTTTTTAGCATTAGGAAGGGGGATGAGGAGTCTTTGCAGTCTTTGATCAACAGGGTGGAGGAATGTATGAAGAAAATCAAAGATCTTCGGCCACAGGGCTTCTCTCTGGCCTCCCTGGATGAAGAACTCGCTTCCATGGCTCTTATTAGAGCCCTCCCATCTGAGGATTACTCCTCCTTCACCTCTCACCTCCTGCTCCTTGACAAACTTGACAAGGCCACCATTCATCAGGCATTCATCAGTGAGGAAATTCAACGTCGTAGAAGGGCAGTAGACCTTCCCTCCCATGCTTCTGCTTTTTCAGCAAGGTCCCCCAGCCCTCCTCCTCATCTCAGAAATGCGATTTTTGTAGCAGGTCTGGTCATGTTATGGCCAAATGCTGGCAGTATGAGAAGGCTCAGAAGAAAGCTGTAGAAAACGCTCAAAAGCGTTCCAATTCGCGTCAAACTCAGGCCAACAAGGCCTCAGAAGCTCCTACACCTTCTCCCACCGCCTCAATCGCTGAATTGGCCACCTGCATCAAGGAATTTGCTGGCAATGCAAGTTGTCTCTCTTCCTCTTCTTCATCACCTCTTCAGCTGGATGCTGACTTTCATTGGCTTGCAGATACTGGGGCCACTTCTCATATGACCCCACACCTTCACTGGTTCAAGACCTACTCCCCAGCTCGCATTCCTGTCCGCTTAGCAGACAATTCAGTTGTTTTTGCAGTTGGAATGGGTTCAGTGATGTTTCAGCCATTGTTGAGAGGAAAGAAGGGGAGAGTGGTCGAGTTTTCTAGAGTTTTACATATTCCTGCCTTAAGAAACAATCTCCTTGCTTGTTTGTACCTTACTCGCCATAAGGGCTTTAATATCAACATATCTTCGCACTCTCTGGCCTTCAGGAAGGATAGGAAGACTCTATTTACTGCTACCATCACTGAATCCAACAATGCCTTGCTTAATGGCACTGTGGTCGCTTCAGAGACCGCATTTTCGGCCTCTACACTTCCCCTTGACCTTTCCCTGTGGCACAGACGCCTTATACACCATAATCTTGCTGATTTGAAGAAGCTAATCAGTCAGGAACTTGTTACTGGCCTTTCCCTAGTCTCTGGAACGCTCCCTGACGCGATTTGTGAGCCCTGCCTCGCTGGGAAGATGCATTTAGCCTCATTCCCTCCTTCTACACACCATACTCGCTCCCCACTTGATCTGGTGCACTCAGATCTTCATGGACCGCTTCCTACAGCCACAGCTCAAGGCTACAAGTACTGGGTGACGTTTATAGACGATTCTACGCGTTTTCGGGCTGTATACCTGCTCAAGGCCAAGTCAGAAGCCTTTGAAGCGTTCAAAGCATACAAATCATGGGCTGAGAACCAGCTGGGGACCAAGATCAAGGCTCTACAGGATGATAAAGGGGGTGAATACATGTCTAAAGCGTTCATTTCCTTCACAACTCAGTGTGGCATTGAAAGGAGACATTCTACTCGCAATAGACCACAGCAGAATGGCCTAGCAGAGCACTCCAATCGAACTATGGGTGAGAGAATCACCACAATGCTCTCAGAGTCAGGTTTACCTCCATCTTTCTGGGGTGAATGCTTGGCTGCAATGGTTCATGTTTGGAATTTCCTTCCCACCTCACCTCTACCCAACACTACACCTTATGAGGCCTTCTATAAGCGAAAACCCGACGTTTCTCACCTTAGAGTATGGGGCTGCACTGCCTATGTCTATATTCAGAAGGATAAAAGGAAATCTCTGGAGCCTCACATGGAAAAATGCGTTTTTCTGGGATATCCCACTGGCTACAAGGGTTGGAAGTTCTACAATCCAACTACAAGGAAGGTTATCATCTCTGAGACTGCTCAGTTTGATGAGAGATGGTTCCCTGGGCTGTCAAAAGCGAAAATGGATGCTATTCCTGACTTTGGCTTGTCTGAAACACCATCTCCACCCTCTACTTCGCTTTCTTTGCCCTCTAGCTCCTCTATTCCTCCTCCTGACGATGTTTCAGCTTCTGAAGATGAGGGGGGTAGTGTATCACATCCTGTAGTTGCTCCTGCAGCTCTAATCGTTCCTCCTGCTCTCCCTGCAGTCGCTTTACCTCCTGTGGCTCCAATTCCTCTTCAAGAACCTGTTCCATCTCCATCTCCATCACCAATACTGTCACCAAAGCACTCACCTCCATCTACACCTCCAATGCCTCCATCTTCTTCTTTGCCTCCTCCTACCACTCCTGTCCACCAGCAACCTCCCTCAGCTGAACCACCAGCTAGAAGACGAGGTACTCGCATCAGAACAGCTCCCTACAACTGGTGGGATGCCAAAGAACAGCTAAAACGTCGTCCTATAGCTAGACTACCAGTTGAACCAGTTCCAGTAGCTCAGAACAATGGGAATGATGATGAAGAAGATGATGATGAGCTTGAAGAGTTGGCTCTCTACATGAATGATGAAGATTTTCGGGTGGTAGAGTTTGCAGGAGCTGTTACTGGTGGTGAGCCTGGTTCATTTAAGGCTGCTATGGAGTCCTGTGCATCCGAAGATTGGAAAGAAGCCATGGATAAGGAGTTTGGGATCCTGGAGGCTAATGGGACATGGGAACTCGTTCCTTTGCCTTCAGGACAGAAGGCTATCAAGTCTGGATGGGTCTACAAGGTGAAAGAGAACCCAGATGGCTCTATAGAGCGCTACAAAGCTCGCATTGTGGCCAAGGGATATGCACAGAGGCCTGGTTATGATTATACTGAGGTTTTTGCTCCTACTTTTCGGCCTGCTTCTCTGAGACCCATTGTTGCTCTGGCTGCTAAAGAGGGCTACAAACTGCGCTCTTTGGATATCTCATCTGCTTTCACCTATGGAGACCTGGAGGAAGAGATTTACATGAAGCAACCTGAAGGATACCACCGGGGCACTCCAAACATGGTTTTTAGGCTCAGGAAGTCGCTCTATGGCCTCAAGCAAGCTGCCAGGCAGTGGAACAAGAAGCTACACTCGATTTTCATCTCTCTTGGTTACACCAGACTCCAATCTGACAGTTCTATTTATCTCTATTCCAAAGGTCCAGTCAAGGTCATTGTTCCTGTGTTTATTGATGACATTACTCTTGCTTCGAAGGATGACAAGGCCATGGATGACACAGTCAAGGAACTCTCAGCTCACTTCAAACTTCGTGACCTTGGTCCAACATCCTGGCTTCTGGCTGTCAAGGTTGAACAAGACCTAGATCATCATTCTATCTCTCTCAGTCAAGAGAAATACACCAAGGACCTTCTAGAACGCTTCCAGATGTCTGATTGCAAGCCTGTGAAGACCCCACTAGCGCCTGGACTTGATCTTTCTACAGTTGTGGTCACTTCAGATGATCAACTCAAGATGAAAGATGTTCCTTACCTCAGTGCAGTTGGTGCTCTGCAATATCTGGCCACCATGACTCGTCCTGACATCGCTTTTGCTGTCTCCTACCTTGGGAGATTCAACCACAACCCAGGTCCAGCTCATTGGGCAGCTGTCAAGCATTTATTTCGCTATTTGAAGGGTACTATGGGCTACAAGCTGGTTTATAGAGGTGATTTGGCATCCAATGAGCCATTTGTGACATTTACAGATGCCTCTCATGGTTCCTGTCAAGCTACAGGAAGGGCAACAGGTGGATATGTGACTCTGGTGTGTGGTGCAGCTGTAGGATGGTCCTCAAAGCGTCAGAGCATGGTTACTCTCTCTTCTACTAAGGCTGAGTACATTGCTGCAGTTGAGGCTGGAAAGGAGATCATGTGGATGAGAAATATCCTGTTAGAGTTTGGTTACACTCCCACTTCCTCTTCCACCCTCTACATTGACAACCAGTCAGCAATAACTGTGTCCAAGAATCCTGAACACCATGGTAGGATGAAACAGCTTGATTTGCGCTTTTTCTGGCTCAGAGAAGTTGTCCAAAGGAAGATCATTTCCCCTGTCTACATTCCTACCTCTGAACAACTTGCAGACATCTTTACCAAGGCTGTTCAGCCTAAGGTTGTTTCTCATCTTGTTCCTCTTCTTGGTCTATCATCATGATTCTCTATCTCTGTTCCATTGTTTGTTTGGACTGTCTAGATCAGGGGGGTATGTCAGGATTGCTCCAGGCAGTCCCAATGTCAGGAGTTGATGGACTTGTAGCTTGTAATCGCTTTTCTGATCATGTGGTGTTACTGTGTGATGTCACAGCTTGTAGAAGCGTCCTGCAGACACTTGGTGACCTTCTAGTCTCATACCATTGTCTGCAGGTGAGTAGTTATAGTATAACTTCATGTTCTAGTCTCATACCATTGTCTGCAGTGTATCTCACTCATTTCTTAATCAATCACCTTTATTTCTTTGTTAATCTACGTGTCCCATCGTGCTCTACGTTCCTGCGCTTACAATGATAACACAGCCACATGCTTTGATGGTGGTGTGACTGTTAGCAGTTTGCACTGTGCCGTAATCACCCTTCTCAATGTCAACAAAGTCGCCAATGTTACCAGTAAAATGATAACTAGTGCCAGAGTCAAGCATTTAGATTGCTATACCAGTATTATATACTGGGTGATCTTTGCAATTGCTGCATTGACAATGTTCAAAGAATTTAGTATGGTTATCTCTTTCATATCCTGAGATCAAAACAGTAGGTTTTAAGTACTTCATCTGGATAGAAATGGGTAAATCATAATGTGTGGTAAATTTCGTGACAGGAAAAGTACAAATCTCAGTATCTAGCAGTGGAGGATTACAAATGGTAGTCTGAATAGTCCTAGTAGTCCCATCAAATGATCTCGATAGTCCATCAACAGCTCTCGAGCTTAGAAGTGAGAGTCAGGAGAACCTGGAGTGGAGGAATTTTCTGGAACACCCCAGAAGCAAGAAGCTTTGGGGTCCACACTGTACAGAGCACACATCAGAAAAAGATTGTTGAACTATTATTAGTTCTATGATGACATTCTCTATGGCATCATGCTTGATGAACATGTGACCTAATATGTTCTCACACGGACCAGTGTATTATAGTATATAAACCTTTGTATTCCTGCATTATATACTTCAGTTCCTCTTACTGCAACAACCACCTCACACTCAGTAAGTCAGTTGTACCTACCCATGCAACACATGCTACACTATTGTTTTAACAGGTTATGGGCCCTGGTTAGCCTGTACAACTCATGACGCGCACTTGATGAGTACTACTTGTTGTGCTGCACTGAGCTCGAGGGTGAAGCTGGATTCACCTGTGAGGGAAGTCCAAGTTCTGCTCACTTGAGACATTTGACCTATCAGTGTACTCTATGCATACCCTTACTGTACTCAGTTAGATAGGCAGCACATAGCTCTGTAGAACATAGCACATGTAATGCAGCTTTAGTTCATAGTTCTGACACATGTTTTGTTGTAGATTTCTATCTCCAAACATTACTCATGGCCTCTTTGATCCCCTCAATCCCAGTTCTCACAGGCACTGCATGCAAATTACCAAATTTGGGAAGCGCAGATAATGTCTATTGCTAACATGATCCACATGGATGGTTGGTGTGTAGCACACATGATCAATGGCAGCACCACAAGGCCTGCAGCTGTTGGTGGTTCACCTGCTACTGCCACCACTGCTATGGTACCCCCTACGAACATCGATGAAATTCGAAAGTTTGATAATTGTGAGGCATTTGCCCTTGGGATGTTAAATTCCCAATTGAGTGATGACATGCTCCAGCATGGACAAACAACCTCTGATGGTCTGTGGACCCACCTAAAATGAATGTATGGCACATTCTCGGCAGGTGCAGCTTACAAGCTGTATGCTTCTGCAGATTTGTTCCGATTATCTGGTGTGAATGATCCCTCTAAGGAGATCTCTACCTTTAGGAACTATTTCATGCAGTTACAGCAAGCCTCACCCCCCATCAATGTTCCTGAGATCCTTAGGGCTCTCATGTTGATGACACACATTCCTCCTCAATGGAGTGCTACTTGTGCTGCTCTCCTCATTCAATATGGTAACTCCCTTTTGACCTTAATGGTCCAGATCATCTCTGACACAATTATGGGTGCTTGGCAGGATTCCTGTGGAGCTGCATCTGCTTCTCGTGCCACTTCGACTGGCATTAAAAACTATAAGGGTGCGAAGCCCTATTCTAAACCCTCTGGTGGTGCTTCTCAGCAGCCCCAACAATAACAACAACAGAAGTCATCCAGTTCTAATCAGAACCAGAACCAGAACTCCGGTTCCAGCGGTGATGCTTCTGGGGGGGATAAGGATAAAAAGAAGAAGCATCGATGCGGAAAATGTGGAGGCAAAGGCAAACAAAGCCAAAGGAGAAGATGGTAATGTCAACATGATCTTGTCACCCACTGTTCTGGAGTCTTTCACAACTCCCACTAACAAACCCTCTTCCACTCATTCTCTCGTCAAGAGGATGAAGACTACTGATCCATGACTCAAGGCAGTGGCTTTGAAAAAGGCTGCTGATGAAGTTGTTGTGCATGGAGTTGAGCCTTATGTTGCTCCTTGTACCACTCTTCTTCCTTCTGTCGGACATCTGGTTGGTTGTACCTGGTATCAGAAAAAGAAGGCAGAGGTGTTTGAGAAGATGGGTGCTCACCTCAGCTTCGGCCCAGCTGAACCCTCTCCCCCGTCACCTCCACCATCGCTTGATGCAATGGTTGCTACAATCCTTCCTGAAGAGGAAGTTGATTCGTCTTCAGTTTCTACACCTGGGTCCCCCACATGTTGATCAAAGTCTCCCTCTTATGTCCCACCTTCCGATGTCCCTGAAGCGATTGCAGAGGCTGATGCCTACATGAATGATCTGGACTTTGACGCAGATGCTGACTATGAGGTCGATGATGGTTGGTACAATGAGCACGTTCCTTTCTTCTCTCAAGATTTCTTCATTACTAAATGGAACTTACAGAGATGCCCCCAAGCAAGCTTGGGGGGATAAACCAGCTCCATCAGACCCCATGTTCTAGAGCACCATATCAGACTGCCAGACATTAGTCGGACTATTACGAGTTCTCTTTCTACATCTACTACTGTTTGTACTCCCGTTTTGAATATGATCCCTTCTCCCATTTCAACTTGTGATTGTTTTGTCTTACCAACAAAATATTTAAAAGATCCTAAAAATGGTGATGAATCAGGAAAACATCTTGATGATTGCTTATGCAACTTCTGTGAAGATAAAAGTAAACCTAATTATGCTATAGAGTCTGCTATTTGGCTCCTTGATTCAGGTGCTAGCTTTAATTGCACACCACATATAGCTGACTTTATCGAGTTAGAGAATGGAGAATTTGGTGGTGTCAGAGATGCCAGCAACAATCTCATAACCATAAAAGGTCATGGGAAAGTTCTCTTCCAATATGAAGTAGACAGAGTCACTAGAATGACTCCACTGTATCTGGTCTATTATTTAGAGTCTCTCTCCACTAGAATCATTTCACCTGGTGCCTTATGGCTGCAAGGAATGAGGAGTGAGTCAAATTTAAAGCAAACCAACATATTTTGTTCAAACAGAAAATTATTCATGCATGCATCACACATCACAATGTTCAAAGTTATGGAAGATGCCCTCCACCATGTTTACACTAGGTTGGTGCGTCACTATACTGCGAACCAGCTATTTTCAACAAGGGCTGGTATCCCAAATGCAAGCCAGATCACGACAAATGTAAGGACTCCGGTTCTTCTAAAAACCCCAAAATAAATCCTCCTCCTCTGGCATCTGATGAAGATGACGAGGATACTACACCTGATCTTTATCCTGATGATCCTATGGACACATCTCGACAAGACGACAGTGATAGAACTCCAATGCCTAGACCGCAAGGTCCGATTCCTGGACCATCTACTTCTCAACCACCTCCTGTTCCCAGTCCGAGCAAAACTGCTCCTAGGAAAACAACAGTTGAGGAAGTCACTGATGAAGATGATGATGATGCGTTATCATACGCTGATCCCAGATCACCTATTCGTCAACCGAGTCTGAGCCCTGCTCCTCGATCTGACTCCACCCATCCCATTTCTTCATCACCTGAATGACCTGCTAGACCTGTTGAACCTTTACCTCGCCATTCTGGCCAAGAAAAGTTTGTTCCATTTAGAGAAGGTAATGTTTATGGGGAGAGAACACATCCATCTGAAATCCTACGAGATTATAATCACAATGAACCTCTACCACCCCAGGGGAGAGTTCGTCTCTGTGGACATGATTTTAGAATCCACAATCAACGAGATTGACCAAAAGTTGATCCACATCCTATTTCGCCTGAGGAAGTCCAAGAACGTCGCAATGAAATACGCAGACAACACGAGGATGCCTCACGGCAATATGCGAGGGAACAACAACCTGACACAATGGAAGAAGACGCAGATTGTAAGATTCAACGGATTACTAAGGAAGGGGGGTTAGAATTGATGAACTTTTTATTGGCAAAGGCAAGTTCCACATCAGTTCCTGAGCAATTCTGTGATCTTGTAAAACTGAATCCGGAGGAATGAGAACACTGGCACAAAGCTTGTCTCGAAGAACTAGCTGCACTTAAAAAGCGAGAAGTTTACGAGTTGGTAAAACTTCTGGAAGGAAGGAAAACTGTAAAAAAATAGATGGGTCTTTAATAAAAAGAGCGATGGTCGCAAACGTGCTAGACTAGTTGCTAAAGGATTTTCTCAAGTTGAGGGCATTGACTTTGATGAGTTATTCTCTCTAGTAGTTAGATATGAGTCCACTCAAATCCTGCTCGGGTTAGCCACCCTTGAAAACTGGGATATTGAGTCTGTCGATGTAAAGACAGCATATCTCTATGGCAAACTGGATGAGGAAATCTATATGGATCAACCCAAAGGTTTCAAACTTAAGGGCAAGGAACATTTGGTCTGGAGGTTACGACATGCATTGTATGGCCTTAAACAAGCCGGCTTGGCCTGGTGGAAGGAGATGGCATCTTCCATGAACAAACTAGGTTTCAAGCAATGTGAATCTGATGCCGGTATTTATATATATTGTCATAAAGATGGCAAGTTTGTCATTGCTGTCATGTATGTTGACGACATACTTTTTATGGGAAATGACTCCGCCCTGCTTAAAAAGCTTAAAGGAGAGTTCATGAAAAAGTGGGAATGCCGCGACCTTGGAGAAGTCAAAGAATTTCTCGGTATGCGCATCAGGAGAGATCGAGCTAATCGAAAGATCTATCTTGATCAATGTGCTTATCTAGAAAAGATCCTGGAAAGGTTTAAAATCACTGGCTCTGACCGTGATACCAAGCCGGTGTGAACTCTGCTACAAGAAGGGTACTATCCAGTTCCTAACGACAAGCCGATCAACTCCTCCATCCATTCTAGATACCAACAGGTGATCAGATCATTGTTGTACATTGCTATTGGCACGCGTCTGGACATTTTGTTCACTGTGACTAAGCTAAGTCAACATTCACATAATCCTACAGAAGAACATTTGTGTAGAGCTCTCTACATTTGTAGATATCTATTAGTGACTCAGGAATACTGAATGACACTTGATGGTTCTGGTAATGAGGGTTTCATTGCTTATAGTGATTCTGATTGGGCTAGTGATCCTTCTACTCGAAGATCCCAAACTGGTTATCTGTCCACTGTTGCATCCTGTCCAGTAGCCTGGGTCAGTCAATCACAGAAGACTATCACATTATCATCCACAGAGGCTGAGTACATGGCTATTTCTGATTGTAGTTGTCAGTCCATCTGGATCAGAAGCCTAATGACTGAACTTGGTTTACATAACAATGAACCAATGGATATTTGTGGAGACAATATGGGCTCTCTCTTTATCGCGCAAAATCCTGCCATCGAAAAGAGATCAAAACTGTTATAATCTTGCCTATACCTCCGTTTCGGTATAGACGATGCTACGATGGACCTCTTCAAGGTGCTCGTAGGAAGAGAACGTCTACTCTTACTGAGACTACTTTCAGGGGACGACCTCCACAGTACTCAGACTGTAGATCACAGGTGTTCCTGACTAATAAGCCATTCGTATAAGAGTTAGAGCTGACTCCGAGTTCTTTAGGTTATCAGGCAGAGGACAATGAGCGAGATAGAGAGAGAACTGAACAAGAGTATTAAGCTGAAGCTTAATCTCTGTTGCTGTCCATGTATTTATACAACTACGATGTACAGGTTGTAGGCTGTGTGTGATACATGTGAGACAGGAAGGTAAAACTATCTACAGCTGAAACGGTGAGTGAAACAACAAGTGGAAGTCTGTAGAAAGTACTAGTCCAAGGCTATACGAAACAGTAGTCCAAGGCTGTGTGAAACGAGTAAGAGAAAGTACACTATCGTCCATCATTAGTTCTAATGATTAGTCATGATAAATATGAAACTGTAACAAAAACACATAGATATCATTTTCTACTTCATTTGTCAAGTAATTGATGAAAAGAAGGTTCAGCTCTATTTTATCCCAGGCACTGAGAATCCTACTGATTTTCTCATGAAGAATCTCAGACGTGTGAAGTTTGAATATTTCTGTAATAACTATTACAGGTTGGAGTTTTCTAATCCCACCTATAGTGCTGCCAAGCACTCAAATAATATGTCCTCAACATAGGGCGCTTCTAAGCTGCCATGTTCGAATTCAGGGGAGTGTTGAACTATTATTAGTTCTTCCATGACATTCTCTAATGGCATTACGCTAGATGAACATGTGACTCAATATGTTCTTGCACGGACCATTGCATTAATGTATATAAACCTTGTAGTAGTTGCATTATATACTTAAGTTCTTTTCTACCTCAACAACCACCCTCAGTAAGTCTAAGTTGTACCTACCTTAGCATACATGCTACGCTCTTGTTTTAACAAAGATGAATCTTTGATCATAGATTTTATGTACTTGTATTCCCCATCATCGGTATCATACTGTGTAGAAGGAGAATTCATGATTTGTTCAAACTGTTCATCAAGAACAGAGACAGATGCCGGAGCAGACACCTGATCATGTGGAGGCCGCATGTGAACATTATCGTTTTCGTCAATGGAGACAACCAAATGTGTCAGGAATGCTCTAGACAGTCCCCAAGGTCAGTACTTATTGTTGGTTGAGGTTAGAAGAGTTGTGGTTGGATATTCTCTTTGGAGTTCTGGACTTGTAGATTGTTTCCGCTTTCTGTGACATCACAATGTCACGTCACACGTTACTGAAGCGTCCTGCAGACACATGAAGACTCTCTAGTCTAATACAAGTGTCTGCAGGTGAGTAGTTAAGAAGTTATTGTATCTCTCTAGTCTAATACAAGTGTCTGCAGTGTTTGTGTTTTATCTCAGTCATTTCTTATCAGTTTCCTTCCATTCCTTTGTCATTGTGCTCATCTCGTCGTCCTCTACGATCCTGCACTTACAGTATGCAGAGGACTAGGCTCACAGGCAGGACCAGAGGTAAGAACTAATCCATCAAGAGAAGGTAAGGCAGGGGGAGGGGTTGGCTCTATGCCAAGACAACGTTCATAGGATTTGAGTACCTGGGCCTTTGTTAAATACTGAAAATACCGAGAGGGGTGACCCTTGGCTTCAGTGTGTGTGCTGCACCTCCGGAATTTGTACAAGGTCGATTTATGAATTTCCGGGAGACTTCCGGCAGAGTTTCCAGAAGACTGGAAAAGTAAGAGTGCAGACGGTTGAGACGATATGGAGAGTTAAGAGTATATCAAGTCGATTCTGAAACTGAGGAAATACAAACATAGCAGTGAACTATTTATACGAAATGCTGTAACAGATAAAAAAGGTAATAAGGAATAACGGAAATCCAAATCAGAGAAGAAATACAAACGGAGGTAGATAAAACGGAAGATGGAAAGTAATGGCATAATATTGGAGAATTAAGAAGCATAGGAAACGCATGGAAATGCCAAACTAAACTGAATAGAATTGATAACCAAAGAATAAGCAAGATAAGAAAAACCTAGAATTTCCAGAGGACAGAAAAGTCCCTTTGAATAATTAATGAACAATGGAAATCTGGAAATTAGGAAATTCAGGAAGATCGGAAATCCGGAGATTTGCTATCTAATCGGAATTGTGATATGTGAACTTGGCAGAATTCAGGGTTAGCGGTCATGTGACGGAACGGAATATAACAGCCTTGGTCCATTGCAAATGGGTCCTTCCCACAAGTTGGTTTGGAACCATGGTAGGAGCTTTACACTCAACTACCTTCTCTGGGGTGGACTCACAAATCTCTTCTATATAAGCACGAGTAGATTTAAAGGGATGGTCAATAACAGTAGCAGCAGTTGAAGCAAAAGAGTTTAACATGATGATATTGGAAGCTGCTGCATCTACCCCAGTAGTAGAGGTATTAGTGGTGACATCAGCCGACTTGGCATTCTTACCACCACATTTTCCATGTGTCTGCTTCTTCTTCTTATCCTCACCGGCTCCACCCTGTTGGGTCTGACTGGAACCAGAACCACTGCCAGATTGTTGAGGTTGCAGTTGCTGCCCTTGTGGGTGCAATTGCTGACCTCCACCTTGGTTTTGGTTCTGATTATGTTGTTTAGGGCCTTTAAAACCCTTAACACCCTGAGAACAAAGAGCATTAGCTTAACACCCTGAGAACAAAGAGCATTAGCTTAACACCCTGAGAACAAAGAGCATTAGCTTAACCACGAGAGTCAAGCCAGGTGGATTGGATTGCCTCAGCGACAATCTGGACTGTGAGTCTAGAAAACTCAGAACTTCCATATCTCACTAGGAGGGAAGCTCAAGTTGCATTCCATTGGTTTGGAATATGAGTCAACAGCATTAGAGCATGAAGAAGTCCTGGAACACAGATGGGAGGATCTGCTGTCTCGAGACAAGTGAAATAAGAGGAGAATTGAGCAATCTCAGCTGATGGATCTGAAGATCCAGAGAGTCTGAAGCCGTCCACTTTCACCCAAATTTCAAAAGCAGTTCCTGCATTGAAAGTACCATATGTGGTTTTTAAATGATTCCACAAAAGGTCAGACTGAAGGATACCATGATTCAGCATCTCATCAGAGATTTTGGAGTTAATCAATCCTAAGGCAAATGCCTCAGCTGTATCGAACTTGGCTTGTTCCCCAGGAATAGTTTCCTGGTTTGTGGTAGTGTAGGCAGCTTGTGCTGGAACACCATCTGAAGCAGGAACAGCAGCCATAGTATATGTGACATCATGCTCTTTGGGAGCAACAACGTCTAGGATGATCTGTCCTACTGAATAACCATCCAGAATGATCATATTAGTGCAATTAAGCAGCTTCATAGACCACATAGGATAGTTGGCAGAGCCTTTCAATACTGGAAGGGTAGGGATAATAGCCGTCATAATAAGTGATTGGAGATATTGATCTACAACAAAACACAAATTAGCCTCATGTTGTAAGTCACACATGTGTGCGCCAGCAACAAATCTGTGAGCTTTCTGTCTAACCAAGTATGGTAGTATGGAGCAAGCATCACACCAGAGAGGGAGAGATGAAATCTCTGAGGGCCTGGAACAGGACTCAGTCTCTCCAGGTTGGTTGATGTGAACCACACATTTCCTAGAGCAAGATGACTTAACCAGCTGAGAAGCTAGGTGTCTTGTTGAACTCATGGAACCATACTGGCTAGTCAGGGCCCATAACCTGTTGAAAGCAATGTGTATACACAAAGACATAATAGTTTAAGTATATGCATGAAGTGGTAGATAGTAGTGTTTGCTGTTGGAGAGAACAGAGTGTAAAGAGAACTGGGTAGTTTGAGAACTGAAGAATACAGGAGCAAATGTAAACTACTTATACTAAATGCTGCTGGTCCATGCTACGACACTAAGGAGTCAGGTGTCAACTACATGTAACTAATTATACATGAAACAGGAGTCTAAACAGAAGTTGAAACATATAGGTGAAACACTAACTACAACCAATAGGAGCTGCCATATAATGCAAAGCAAGTATGAAATGATTAAAGTGAAACAGAATGAAAATGTCATGTGACTACCTAATAATAGTCCATATTTTCCAACAGTCACTCCATCTCTTTCCAATGTTTCTGATGTCAATCCTTGCAACTTGTCTTCTGACAACCTTGTTTCTCCTTCCATCACTCCTGTAGGGTGCTCTGCCTCTGCATCACCAATCAAGCCACTTATCAGTTTTGTGAATGCAATCACTTTTGATCGTGCTTGCTGACTGCCTGGTTCACAACAGTTCACGTTGGATCTCAAGTCTAATGTTTGAGCTGCCACTGCTGCTCTTAAATCTGCTTCACCAGAACCTCCCAACCTTTCTGCCATCCCTTCCAAATATCACGAATTCACCAACATGTTCAGCAAAGCCAAAGCCAACATGTTACCACCTCACTGACCTTATGACCTTAAGATTGATCTTGAGGAAGGTACCTCACCACCTATCAGTGTGCTCTATTCGCTGTCGCAAATTGAGCTCGAGGCCTTACATGAGTTCATTGACGAGAACTTAACTTCTAGTTTCATTCAACAATCTTCTAGTTTCATTCAACAATCTTCTTCTTCTCATGCGACACCTGTTCTTTTCATAAAAAAGGACAGTTCCCTCTGACTCTGTTGATTTCCATGGTCTTAATTGCATCTCTAAAAAGGACCTTTACCCACTTCCACTCATTTCCAACCTCTTAGACTCTCCCTGAAAGGCTCATATCTACACCAAGATTGACCTCCATCATGCTTATCATCTCATTTGTATCGCCAAAGGCAATGAATGGAAAATGGCTTTCCGAACTCACTACGGTTTGTTTGAATAGCTTGTCATGCCATTTGGTCTTACCAATGCTCCCGCTGCTTTTCAACATTTTATGAATGATATCTTTTTGGATATGCTTGATGTCTGTGTAGTCATCTATCTTGACAACATTCTCATTTATTCTGATGACATTGCTTCTCATAAAAAAATGTCTGCAAAGTTCTCAAACATCTGTGCAAGCATAGTCTCTATGCTCACGCCAATAAATGTGAATTTCATTCCGAATCGGTGGAATATCTTGGCTACATTCTTAGCTCTGGAGGTCTTACTATGGCTCAGGACAAGGTTCAAATTATTCAAGACTGGCCTGAACCAAAAAAGGTAAAGGACATTCAATCTTTCTTGGGTTTTGCAAACTTCTATTAGCACTTTATCTTTGGTTATTCCAACATTCTTGTCCCTCTGACAAGGCTCACTCAAAAGGGTGTTGCTTGGTTGTTTGATGGCAAAGCTCGGGATGCTTTCAATGCTCTCAAAAAAGTGTTTACTTGTGCTCCTGTGCTTACTCATTGGGTCCCTGATGCTCAAATCATCGTTAAGACCAACACTTCTGACTATGCCCTTGCTGCTATTATTTCTTTACTTACCAATGATGGTAACATCCACCCCATTGCTTTCCACTCCTGTACCTTTTCCGCTCCTGAGCTCAACTACAACACCCATGATAAAGAACTGCTTGCCATCTTTGAAGCTTTCCAAATCTAGCGACACTACCTTGAAGGAGTTTTGCTCCCTATTGATGTTGTCACTGATCACAAAAATTTGGAATACTTTTCTACTACTAAGGTTCTTACTTGTCAGCAAGCTCACTGGTCTGAGTACCTCTCTGGGTTTAATCTTGTTATTTGCTTCCAACCTGAGCAGCTCGGCACTAAGCCCAATACTCCTACTTGTCAGTGGGATGTCTACCCTAAGGAGGGGGGAGTCAGCTATGCAGCCATTAATCCTCACAACTTCTGACCAGTCTTCACTCAAGACCAACTTGTGGCCTCTCTTCATGCTACATACCTTCTTACTCTTGCCTTTCATGCTTCTGTTATTGCTGACATTTCTAAGCTTCATTCCAATATACTCTCTTCTCTTTCTTCTGATTCCAAGATCACCGAACACCTCATCAAACCAACAGGTCGGTGGTCTAGGGATGATCCCAGATTCCTTTGCCTTGACAGCAGGATCTATGTCCCTGATGCTGAGAACCTTTGGGTTCAGGTTATGCAATATCATCATGATCATCCCCTTGCTGGTCATTATGGTCAGAATAAAACTCTTGAGCTTATTCATCAAGACTATACATGGCCTGGTATTTGGGAAACAGTCAAACTCTTTGTCAAGAGTTGTGTAACCTGTATGCAATCTAAACTGCAGTGTCATTGGCCTTATGGCTTGCTTGAGCTGCTTCCAATTCCTTCTCATCCTTGGGATTCTATCTCGATGGACTTCATTGAGAAACTTCCTGCTTCTTCTGGCTTCAATGCAATTCTCATTGTTGTTGACTGATTCACAAAGCAAGCTGTTTTTATTCCTTGTCATGATACAATTACTTCTGCTAACTTAGCCTGACTATTCATCATCCATGTGTTCTTGAAGCATGGTGTACTGTCCCACATTACTTCTGATCATAGTTCAGAGTTTGTTTTTTATTTCTTCTAATCACTTGGTGAAGCATTGAACATGCAACTCCACTTCACTTCAGGCTATCACCCTGAAGGTGATGGTCAAACCAAACAAACTAACCAAACTCTTGAACAGTACATTCAAATCTACTGTAACTATCAGCAAACTGACTGGTCAGAACTTCTTCTGCTCACCAAGTTTACATACAACAATGTGCCAAATGCTTCCACTAATGTATCACCATTCTTTGCTATCAAGGGTTACCATCCTAACATTACAGTTTACCCTGAATATGACCTGGTGTCCACTCAAGCTCCTGAATTCACAACTAACCTTGATGAGTTACATGCGACTCTCAAGTTAGAGATTGCTTCTGCTCAGAAAAGGTATCAGACTTCTGCTGACACAAAGTGACTTCTGTTGCCAAGTTTCAAAGTTGGTGATCAAGCATTTGTTAAGGCTCAATTCTTCTGAACTACTCGTCCAGCAAAGAAATTTGCTGAAAAGTATTTGGGTCCTTACAAGATCATTGCACAACCTGGTATACTTTCTTATACACTTCAATTACCTCCAAACTTCCATTCTGTACACCCTGTCTTCCATGTATCCATGCTTGAACCATTTACTACTAACCCTTTTCCAAACTGTTCAGATCCTCCACCACCACCAATTGAAATTGAAGGCGATGTTGAGTACAAAATCTCCCAAATCATCGATTCCAAGATTGACTGACATCAGGCCTGCAAACTACTCTACAAAGTCACTTGGTTGGGATATGAGGATACAGATGAGGAGTTTTCTTGGTTACTGGTGAATGAACTTAAGCATGCTGTTGAATTGGTTGATGTGTTCCATCATTTTTATCCCTACCTTCTGGGGCCTCTATCTTCTCTTTAATCATCATTCCCAATCACCAATTCTAGGCTAGGCCCAACTTCAACTTCTTCTGACTCCTGTTTATCTTGGCCAATTGTGTTCTGATATTACTACTCTCTCTAATCTTGTATTGTACTCTCTCCTTGTGCTATTACCTTCAACCTATTGGTCACCACGCATATATACCTTATTTGTTCCATCTGACTGTCGGTCTTAACTTGATGTATTTTCTGTTCTTCTTTCTGATAGTTGCTGACTCATTTCAAACTTATCATCACCCTAATCTTTCTTTTCTTTCACACTTGGGACAGGAGGAAATAATTTAATACTTGTAGTAAAACAAAATACTACAAGCTACAAGTATTAAATGGAAGACACTACTCATCCTCCTCTCCATCAGCATCCTCTTCTTCCTTGTCATCATGTTACTCTTGTCACATCACCCTCAGGTTTCAGTTTACCTCCTGGAGCTCCATCATTGTTACGGTTTCATATTTATCACGACTAATCATTAGAACTAATGATGGACGATAGTGTACTTTCTCTTACTCGTTTCACATAGCCTTGGACTACTGTTTCGTATAGCCTCGGACTAGTACTTTCTATGGACTTCCACTTGTCGTTCCACTCACTGTTTCAGTTGTAGATAGTTTCACTCTCCTGTCTCACATGTATCAAACATAGCCTACAACCTGTACTCGTAGTTGTATAAATACATGGACAGCGACAGAGATTAAGCTTCAGCTTAATACTCGTTGTCTCTCTCGTTCTACTTGCTATCATTGCTCCGCCTCTACTTTGATAACCCCAGAACTCGGAGTCAGCTCTAACTCTTGCACAAACGGCTTACTAGTAAGGAACACCTGTGATCTACAGTCTGAGTACTGTGGAGGTCGTCCCCCGAAAGTGGTCTCAGTAAGAGTAGACGTTCTCCTCCTACGAGCACCTTGAAGAGGTCCATCGTAGCATCGTCTATACCGAAACGGAGGTATAGGCAAGATCATAACAATCATCATGCCACTAAGGGCCCTCTTCTGCCAACCCCAGTGCTCCTTAGCCATCTTGCACCACACCAGGTGTTAACTCTCTTCATGTTCATCCCTCCTCACCATGCTTTCCAACATCCTGTTTACTGCCAAATTTAGTTGGCTGATCACAGCTGACTCACAGGCAGGCTGGCAAGCAGTCACTGATTGTGATGGACCAGCCACAGATGTTGTTGGCAAGTGGAAAACATTGACTGATGGGTATTTCTCACCACTGAAGTCCAACATCCATGAGCTGGATGACATTGCAGCCAATGAAGCCTTCTTAGGGACTGGCCTCCTTTTCACCTCCTTCACATCCTCCTTTTTCTTTCCCTTTTCCTTCTTGTTCACCATTCCGACTCCCCAAATGACACACTTCTTCTTGTCCTTGGCACAATGTTTACATAGATGAGTTGAGTCAGCACCCTCCTCGCAAGGCAAACCCATTGACTGACACTGCTCACACACCACAGTCCTGTACTGAGTACATTCTGTGAGTTTGGGGTGATGAGGCACATTGACAAATACTTGCCTGACATTGGCAGCCCTATTCACCTCTACTAACTCTACCTCCTCATTGCTATCCTCCATGAATGTCTTTGACTTCTTCTTTGTCACTGTCCCTGAGATCTTCCCATCAGAATCCCTCCTTCATTTGACAGTCTCCCCGCCTTGCCCATCTCCTTGTGAAACTTGTGCTGAGTTGCCTGACAGACTCAGTATGATGGGCAGAGGAGTCCAGATTGGGAATGGGGCCAGGACTGGGGTACTTGCCACCACCAGTGACTAAATAACAGAAGGTGCTGGTGCCACTGCTGCTGGTGCTAGTGCCAAGACAGGTGTCACTGTGGGGGCTGCTTGAGTGGCATGCTGAGCTTGCAAAGCCAGGAACAGACTGGTAAGCTCCTTATCAGTGAGCTTTGACAAGGTGTCAAGGGCATTGGGGTTGGACATTTTGGTTTGTGTTACACTGTTCCACCCATTCTTTTAACCCCACTGATCTATTGGTCATGTGTCCAACATGCAGCAACTTCTCAACTTCTTTTTTGCCACATGGTAACCACATGCTTCTGACTTCACTTTCCTGCTGTCACTTTAACTTTCCACATTCACCACTCTAAGTCCTTGAGGGCTCAGCCTTAATGGGGGGGCACTGTCATGTACTGTACCACTGACCAACCTTCCAACAACTCTTCCAACCATCTGACAGTTCCAACTGTCAATCTTGCTATTGGTCACCAACCTCTTGGACCTTGTACACTTGTTCACTTGTTTTTACCCAACTTCCTGTTTCAGCTATCTCCCTTTTTGGTTGGCATCATCCTTTTTAGTATGTCATGTTAAAACAAGTGTAAAGCATAATATGCTAGGGTAGGTACAACTTAGACTTACTGAGGGTGGTTGTTGAGGTAGAAAGAACTTAAGTATATAATGCAATTACTACAAGGTTTATATACATTAATGCAATGGTCCATGCGAGAACATATTGAGTCACATGTTCATCTAGCATTATACCATTAGAGAATGTCATGGAAGTACTAATAATAGTTCAACATGTTGGCCTGTTCTTCTGTTATCTTATGTTTTGATATGTTATATTCCGATATTGGTAAACAATGTATTTAATCACTAGTCACTCCTGTACATTCTTTAGTCTGATATCAACATAGTATCCGCACTCATTCCTCTGTCTCTGTCTTGTTCCAACTCTAAGTCAATCTTGTCTCTTCTCTTGTTCTCTACTCTCCTCCATAATTCCTCCCAACATTCTTTCTGACCATTTGGTCCTCTTGCAAGTGAGGCTAATCATAGTATCAGAAGGGCGCAACACATACATTGAAGCCAAAGCCTCAATCCGAAGTTACTAGCTCATCTCTGATCCCCATTCTTAACAATACTTCTGATCCTAGCCTTCTTTGGCAACCTACAATTCTTTGTAATGTGTCCTTCTTTTCTATAGTTAAAACATCCCTTATTCTTCAGCTTCTTGCAGTCTTTAGCTATGTGCCCATATGTGTTACAATTGAAACACTTTGGTTCTCCTTTCTCATTATATGCTGGTCTTTGTCTTCCAATTTCCATTGGTTGTCCTATTCTCCCATATGTGATTCCAGTTCCTGTCCTCTTATCTATCCTCAACTCTGTTATTTCAAATCCTTGTCCTACTTGGAGAATGGTTCTGGACCAATCATCATAACTTGATAACAATAAGTGTTCTGGTGATATGACAATGGTGTGGATGATATCAGCATGAACATTCTTCTTCAACAGGAAAATTGCATGTTGGTCATCAGTTTCTGCCTTGACTCAGAGACTGTTGAACTCAATTAAGAAGTCAGCAATGTGCTTCCTGCCTTGCTTTGCTACTTCAATCTTCCATTCTGCTTGTTCCTTCTCCTGACCATTACTGAAATTAGTCTTCATCTTCTTTTCAAAATCCTCCCATGCTGGCCATTTGCTAATACTATCTCCCAATATAGCTGCAAATGCTCCTGCTGTTCCTCCCAACATCCTACTCAATATTACTACAATTCTGTTTTTGTCATCCTCTATGCAGTGTGCCCTTATGGAGAACTTCATTGCTCTCCACCAGCCTGCAAACTTCTCTTGATTTCCATCAAATGTCTCTAGATCTGCAACTAATATCTTTGGTGTAACTGTATTGATTCCTCCTGTAATGTTTCTTTGATTGCCTATCTGGCTTCCTTCTTCCTAGTTTGTTATCTCATCTTCTGATGTTAATTCTGCTATTGATTCTTCTGTTGTGGTTTCTTCTTCTGATATGTGTGGCTTTCTCCACTCTGTGTACTCACTTTCTTCAATAATGAAGCTGTGTCTTTGATGTGGTTTGCTATTGTTCTTTTGGTGTAACATCATGTTGCAAGATGAGTCTGCAAGACTTTACCAAATGTTATGACCTTTGTACAAGACTCAGATAGCAACTTAAGGCAAAGGTAGTAGAGAGCACAAAGGGAAAAGTATAATTGGTAAAGTCTAAGGAAACACAAAGTAGCTATACCATTTATATACTGTATATACAATAACTTCTTAACTACTCACCTGCAGACACTTGTATTAGACTAGAGAGTCTTCATGTGTCTGCAGGATGCTTCAGTAACATGTGACATCACAATGTGATGTCACAGAAAGCAGAAACAATCTACAAGTCCAGAACTCCAAAGAGAATATCCAACCATAGCTCTTCTAACCTCAACCAACATAAGTACTGACCTTGGGGACTGTGTAGAGCATTCCTGACACTTGGTTTATCTAATGGTGAACCTATGGAAATCTGTGGTGATAACATGGGCTCCCTCTTCATTGCTCAAAATCCAACTATAGAGAAGAGGTCAAAGCACATAGACATCAAATTCCATTTTATTCAGCAGTGCTTAACCAATAAAAAAGTTCTATTATTCTTTATTCCTGGAATATCAAATCCTACAGATCTTCTAACAAAGAATCTTGGTCAAGTTAAATTTGAGGACTTCAGGAACAATTACTATGGTTTAGTGTTCTCAAACCCAATGTTTACTACTTCCAAGAGCAATTGAAAAAAATAATATGGACTAGTATACATTTGTGCTTACATGTCAACTATGCTTACAAAAAGGGGAGTGTTGAAAAGAAGGACTATTATTAGATAGTCACATGACTCTTTTTCATTTGTTTCATTTCACTTTAGCATTAGTCTCTTGCAGCATTATATGGTAGCTCCTTATTGGTTGTAGTTAGTGTTTCACATATGTGTTTCAACTCCTATATCAATTCCTGTTTCATGTATAATTACCTGACACATTGTAGACACCTGACTCCTGTTTAGTCATAGCACAGACCATTACTTTCTCCTATACAGTAAGTAGTGTATTTTTTCCTGTACTACATGTATTTCTTCAGTTCCAATAACTACATTCTCACTCACCTCTCACAAGCCCCCTACAAAACTATCTACCACTTTATGTGTATACTATTTGATATTATTATGTCTTGTATTCATGCTTGCTTCAACACATGCATCCTCAACCTCCTCCTCAATGACCTCATGGAACCTGAACATGTCATTATACCATCCTCTTCAACCTCAAACTCTACCACATCCACCACTGCTGATGAACTAGAGTTATTCTTTAATGAGAACCCTAGCCAATCCCCACTCTCAAAAGATCCACTACTCTGGTGGCATCAGAATTCTTGTCATTATCCTCATTTATTGCACTAGATTATCACTTAGTACCAGGCAAGTCTCATGTGCTTTTTCTACTTTTAAGTTTTTATTGACTGTATTCCTTAGCTACATATGTGAAGGTTGATATATATTCAGTAAAGGGAGACTTCTCTCTCATACATGAAATTGACTTTCACCCTGAAATACCCAAGCTATTCTGTACATCAGGTAGTGGCTTATGAGTGGTTTCCTAACTCTAGAAGATGTGTGTAAGATTATTGAACTGTCATTGAATTAGATTAATATTATTGTAAATTTCTTTTATATAATCTAATTAAAAACATTTTTATTGACAAGATTCAAACACTCAATCTGTGGTTGGGTCAGGTTCAGGTCACTCCTCTATGACCTCGGGTTTACCTGTGCCCACCACTAGTCCCTATGATGGACTATGGATAAATACTGAGTCCCACACTGCCTCAGGCATGTGTAAATGCATTTTCTCAGTGTGATAGTCAACCTATATCTAGCTAAACAGGGGCGCTGACCTTGTCAGCTTAATGTGCCTCATGCTCCACTAAAAAAAAAAAAAAAAAAGTGGGTACAGCACATATCAAAACCCTCTCAACCAAAATAGGCAATAAGGATGAAGCAGCAAAAGCTCACCAAAGCCACTATGAAACACTTACTTCCTTACCTAACAACCTAATCATATACACAGATGGGTCACAAATATCATTCCAAAAATGTTTCAAATGAGTTGGAGCAGCAGCAGTTGGCTACCATGGCACAAATGAAGTGTTCCATGCACAAGTAGGTATGGGAGGCACAGCAGAAGTGTACGATGCTGAACTCAAAGGTCTGTTAATGGGTATCTGGAAAGCCATCAACTATGCATATGACAATCCTACCATCACCAACATATCCATCTTTGCAGACAATTCATCTGCTCTCACAACTGTTCTAGATCCTAAGCCTTGTACAGGTCAAATCACATCCTTCGCCTTTACCAAGCTGCACTTAAATGGATAGACCTTAAAGAAGCAAATACCCTCTCTGTAGAATGGTGCCCAGGTCACTCAGACATACCAGGAAATGAACATGCTGATCAACTGGCCAAAGAAGCCACTTACCTCCACTGCCTAACTGAACCCACCACTACATATACATTATGACAAGCAAAGGAAAAACTCCTCAGCTGCTGGTCCAAAGACTGGAAAAACACACCCATGCAGGGTCAATACAGTGTCACAAACCACCTCCCCCCCTCCCTCAAACCCACCCCCCACTTTGAGCTGTTAAACAAACAATGAGAAATTTTCAGCCACCTCACACAATGCTGGACAGGCCATGGCTACACAGGCAAATACTACAGAAAATTCATCCCATCAGAACCAACAACATGCCAATGTGATGGGATCACTTTCCAATCCAGAGAACACATACTAAAACACTGCCCAAAATACAAATTGCATTGCCATAAATTGAAAAAAGCATCTCCCACACTATTCTTACCAGACATACTAGGTACTAAGAAGGGGATTGAGGCTCTAATCTCCTTCATAGGCGAATCTGGAGCATTCATGCATAATGGACAATATCCCCCAAAATGTAGACACCCCATACTTGACCACAACAACGAAAATAATGAACCAGGTTAATGGTACTCTATGTACCCCATGGCTTCACCCGTTTACATATGCCCTTCTTTCTATTCTATGCCCTATTATTGTTTATCTATGCCTTTAATTCTTAATCCTTCGTCCCTGCCTAATCTCAACTGCCGAACATTTTATTCTCCATACAACTTATACTGAAACCAGACTCCTCCACATTTTCTCGTTGATTCACAAAAGTAGAACACCCCCAGTATACCGGTACCACAATTCCTGTGTCATAATAGTAGTTTAGGTCCACTGCGTCTTAGTACTAGTTTACTTGTAGTGGTATATAAATGTTGAATACAAAAAAAAAAAAAAAAAAGAGAAAAAGGGTACGGCACGTGAGGGGGTGCGTAGGAGCCTGCCACTTTCCCAGGGTACAAATTCGGGCGTCATTTTTCACTGGGTTTTAACCAAGTTATACAACCATCCACTTGAAGTCTTCCCAATGTCCATGGCGCTAATAAGCGCAACGGCTATCATAGGCTGCTTATTTCGTGTTGCTTGTTATATTTTCTTACAAGTTGTAAGGTCGAGTCATACCCTTCCAGAGAGTCCCATGCAATAACCACTATTACTGCTCATATACAAGATCCCTACCCGTCTGGCCAAGCCCGTGATACCAGCTCTTTACCTTCTAAGTTCCATTGGCTCTTTTGTAGCATTGCGAAAGAAGAATAGCACATTCACTCAAGAGTCCAAGAAGGATGCCGATCACAAACAACCTATAGTGAGCTCTACATCTCCTAATTAATATTCATGGCCATAAGACTGAAGCTTTGTTAAAGTCTTCTGTCGCATCGTTAAGTCTGATCCTGAGTATCGTTCTATGCATTCCGAACTCCCGCCGTGCCATCTTGGGTAACTGCTTTATCAATCTCCTGCTGTTCGTAGCAGTCCTCGACTTCGCGCTCAGTCCCTATCTGGACAGTGCTGACAATGTTGTCTTCACACGGATCGGAGCAGTTTATCCAGATAGCGTCAAGATTGTTGTGCGTTACCCCTTCAACTTTCGTTCGAATGAGTCTCTACACATTCTCTGGCGCGAAGCTAGTCCAACCAAACAAAATGGTGATTGGAATGAAGGCCCTGTTGTAGTACTTGCAGAAGCTTCAGATTGGGTGGGAACTGTAAAACTGGATAATCTTTGGCCCAGCACTGTGTATGAATGTGAGCACCAGTCATTCCTCTAGCCCCAAACGTCAAAATTGAACGTCTCCAGACATGTTGTCCGACACCAATCAAACCATTCTACCTTATCCCCCCAAACCTATCCGCTTCTCAACTTTTCCCGACCCTCGACTCACTGGAGGCAGGACATTAAACTTCATAGTCTCCTCTTGCATTACTCCCAATTTCCCATATCGAGGTCCTCGGAATAGGAGACTAATTCACGGTTTTGATCTGCTCGCGGAACACATCCACGTTTCAAATGACACTACTGATGAGACTGAGATCCTTAATTCTGGCCCTCATTTCCTCTTATTTCTTGGTGATTTCATATATGCGGATGTACCAATCTATTTTGGAGATGAAAAAGAGGCATATAGAAGGCTCTATCGACGCAATTATCAGTCCCCTAGTTTCAGAAAAGTATACGAAACTCTTCGTAAGGTTTTTTCTATTAATTCAACACACATTGTTCACTCTCTTTCAAGCTATCTTTCATACCTACGATGATCATGAAGTAAGGTCGCCCTGTCCTTTTGACAAGTGCTAACCTACACGCCAGATTATTGACAATTTTGTGGGGGAAACTAAAGATGAAGCACCTTATCCCAACGCCGCTGATGCATTCAAACTGTATAACACCAATGCCAACTACGACCCTCCTCATGCAGAACAACTCTACTATGAATTCCAGAGGGGTGATGTTGCGTTCTTCGTCATGGACACCCGTCGTTATAGGTCGAGAGTGGATGGGCCTGATTTTTCCACGCGCTCCATGCTTGGCGAACGTCAGTTGTTAACTCTACTTGACTGGCTCACAAAAGTATGCAAGGTACCCTGCACCCAAGAATATAACGATTAACCCCCATATTCATTAGGTTAATAATACGGCAGCCTTCAAATTTGTTGTCAGCTCCGTCCCTTTTACCACTCTTTGGTCGCATGATGCACAATTTGATTCTTGGGCAGGGTTTCCCAAGGAACGACAATTGCTACTCGACGCTTTTCACTCTGTTCCTAATGTCGTCGTATTATCTGGTGATCGTCATGAATTCGCAGTGATTGAGTTCAGTGGAGAAGATTCCAGATCTTATCCTGTGTATGAGGTTTCAACCAGTCCTCTCAACATGTTCTATATTCCATTTGTTCGGACACTGGCATCACGGAGTCAAGAGTTTGTAATCAGAAACGTTAGCAGAGATGATCCTGGACAGGAAACTGAAATAGTCTACTTCGAGAAAGAAGTGCCAAAGGAAAAGGTGATCAAGTACATCCCTTCCGGAAACTCCAAATGGTGCGTTGTTTCATATCTGATTTCTTACCTTATTTTATAGTGGCCTTTTAGGTCGAGTATATCCATCAACACCACCGATTCACTGAAGCCACTCCTCCACCTCGAAACTTTCATCGACGGAAAGTCTGCATATAAGTGAGCCTTTCTTTCCACCCACTTTACAAGATACCAAATAAAAAGTTCCAGCCTCACAGTTCAAGGCAAGCCTGCGAGAAACGCACCGTGGGCAGCAGTTGGCCTTTCTATCACAAGTAACATTATAGATGTCTTCCGCAGCTTCGGCTTCATAGCTAACAGATGGTTGTAACACCGTAGATAGTATATTTTACGTTTGTACATTTTGTGAGAATCTTCTCTGTACTTGTGCATAGTGTGCCATTTCTGCCTGGCTGACACTAGGAACCAAATTTTTGAGAGCGACAAGAAAGTCGTCTTCAATGACTTGCACTTGAATCTCTTCCAACGACGCCATTTCTGCCAGATAATACTGAGGCGTCAATGGATGAGGGTGATTTTTGTTTTCATCCCTGTTCAACTCAACTGTGGTATCTACATCAGAGGGTGCTCCACACTACTCATAGAATACACACCTATCCTTTCTTCCAACTGCTCTGCCGTTCTTGACATTGCATTGAGCATTGCATCGGAACAAAGCGCATAGAAATCGGCTCCTGTATAATTGAATGGACACATTTCTGCTATATTCTTTAAGTTGAGATCGGGATGCAACTTGAATTTGCGTGTCAAAGCTTCCAGGATATTCAGCTGCGCATCATGTGTTTCGCTCACGCCCAGGTAAAGCATACGATCAAATCTGATGTCCAGCGAGTTAGAATGTTTCAAGGCAGCGAAAGATAAAGCTACGGCGCACCGTCCGGGACGCAGGAGCGCTGGATCTAATAGATCTGGGCGATTCGTTGCACCAATAACAAATACATTCGAAGCCGAGTTTCCCCCAGCCATACCGTCAATCTCTGCCAGAAGCTGGCTCACAATTCGATCCATTACACCCCCAGAGTCACCCTGGTTACCACGTTTTGGAGCCACCGAGTCCAATTCATCAAAGAATATTACACAAGGCTTAGCATCTCGGGCACGCTGGAAAACCCTCCGAACATTGGCTTCGGACTCACCAATGTACATATTTAAGAGCTCTGGACCTTTTACAGAGAAGAAATTCAGTGAACAAGAAGTAGCAACAGCTTTTGCAACAAGTGTCTTTCCAGTTCCAGGTGGACCATAGAGGAGAATTCCTAGGGGAGAGAATTCAAAACAGTATCACTTGAAGATGAATTCGGTCTTACCAGAACGCTTTTTTAAACCATCGGAAAATAATTCTGGACGTTCTAAAGGAAGCTGTATGGTGTCAAGTATATCGGTTTTGACATGAGCTAAGCCTCCGACATCATCCCACGTAACCGAAGGAATTTTTGGTGCACCGATGTTTTCTGAATACGCTGCTCGCACTTTCTTCAGCGCCTTTTCAAAGTCTCCAGCGGTTAAGAGAATCTGAGCATTTGCCCCAGAGACACTTGGTCTGTGAATTGTAAGATTGCTATATATTTTATAAAGTTCATAAAAAAGACATACACTTGCTCATTAGCAGAGTGTTTGGCTCGGAAGATGAGATCAGAAAGGTCGATCGCTACTAATGCAGCAGTCTGTATTGCAAGTTCTTTGAGTGATACATCCGGTGCCAGTAATGTGTTGGACAGCAAGGCCTGTAGGATCTCCAGCCGTTCTTCCTCGTTTGGCGCCTACCAAATTGTTAAATAGATGTCTTGTGATATACGATGTTTGTCATACCTCAATTTCCACTTCATGCTTGAAACAAGACAAGAGCCCTAAGGGAACCCGTGTCGGATCACTTGTAGTGGCAGCAACTACCATAGGGAAACCTGTCATTTTCCAAGTCGAGTTGGATTCAGAGATACACTCCTTAACAGCACTGACGATTGCTAAGTCTTCATAAACATGAATAAGATATGTTAGTGTTCATGCTCAAATGAAATGACATTACGGTACCTTTCCCCGCTTCTAGGGCTTGCGTTGTTTGAGCAAGAGCTTCAATATTCCTCAATACTAAGATACAAGGAGAGCATGTGCTGGCCTGCTCGAATCGGGCCCTGAGGGTTCCTTCAGTCTTTGCATCGTTTTCCCCAACCATGTTGTAGCAATCCACCTATTGAATGTCAAAGTCGGATTTAAGGACATTTTGAGTCCTAGAATTCATACCTCCAAAATATGCATACCGAGTTGCTGTGCTACCCAACATGTTACAGAGAATTTACCATTTCCGCGCAAACCTTTCAATAAAACAGTTGTCTGAAGGTTGTAATCTACCGAATGACGACCGAAAGTGGCAGAGATTATCGATGAAAGTTTAGAAAAAGGTGCGTCAGGGCGCAGAAGATTGGAATAGGGTAGTTTCTTGAGGAAAGAAAGTATTCCTCTGGGGTGGTTTTTATCTTAACCTAAATGGTTGGTGCATGACCTTGACGAATAATAGAAACGCACCTGATTCTAGGTAGGATCCAATGTCGGGGATGCGCGAGTGTTCCAACCCGGTTTGAACCATACGGGTGGCAGATGAGTCGATCCAACATCCAAGTTCACCCGCAGTTGAGCCTGTGTAGATATCTTGGCCATTACTAGGTTCTAAGGTAGTGGGTATAACGTTGTGTTCGACATTGGTGATGAGAAAGTAGACCAATTCATTTACTTCCCCGGCTCTGTATCCAATCGTTTGACCACAGGTTACAAGGCGTAAGGTGAGCCACTTACTGGTCGTCTGTACTATTAGTATCCTCGACTTCGTCCTCCGGAATTATGTTGTTAGCGTCGTTATATAATGGTAGCGCAATGATGTCGCCAGACTTGACGAGGCGTTTAGATGCAGCAAAATATGATTTGAGGGAGTTTATATAAGTAGCTTGGTATCTTCTATTAATTGAAAAGGGGGTTGCTATCCGTGCAATGGTAACTGATTTTGCAATTGGTATGGCGGGTTGTCGTCGACCAAAAAGACTTGGGCGTAGAGATATGCGAGGGTGATTGGCAAGATCTTGGTCGGCAGAGGCAAGTATGTTTGCCAGCAGAATGGGAGAACCACGAACAGTCCCACTATCAGTGAATTTTGAGGTCATTGTCAACTTGTCAGATCTCAAACACTTACGTAGTTGCAACTAATGTATCATTTGCTACAACTCGAACCAAACGATAATTTCTCTCAGGCAGAGACGTCGCAACAGCCTGATTCAGGTAAGAGAGACCACAGGATAACAAGATTCGGACTAACCCAGTCTTCATTTAGCAGTCCTATACGACCAAGATCGGCGGTACGTATATAGAGTGTGCAATGATCATCAGAGACGGAAACCGGAGAGGCCAAAGGTTCGACACCAAATATAACCTGGGATGTTTGATTACCGTCTACTGAACCACTAACTGATTGAGGGTCGCTGTCTCCATTCCGGCCATTGAGTTTGAGGGTTATGGGAGAGAAAGTATTAGCCAGGAATCCTTCATCTATTTCTATTCCCTCTGAATCTATTGAATCCGTTGAAGGTAGGTCACCCGAGTCGGCAGTTCCGGATTGTATTACAATGATCCTTGTGAAGCCAGGTTTTACATAACCATGGCTTGTTGGCTCGAGCATCAAAGTTCGGAATACGAGTCGTTGCTGTGGGTCATGGTCAGTGGATTGGAGTTCATGTATAGAACCGAGGTGAAGAGGGGTATCGGAGAGGGTGTTTTCGAAGAGGTTTGGATTGTCGTATGCTATCTGGAAGGCAGCGTCTGAGAGCGCATCTAGAATGAGCTCTGTGAGATGAACACGGTGTGCTGGGATGGATTCCAGGGAGGCAGAGAGCAAGCTCATGGTTTGTGATTTCCGGGTGAAATGCAAAGGTATATTCCCGAGGACCCTGGTTTCCTAACTGGGACAGGCAACAACACCAGCAAACGGACGAACAAAAATTACTCTTTACATATTCCACTATGAATCGTGGAGGCAGTTCGTTTCGAGGTGCTCGCGGAGGTGGCTCTTTCCGTGGGGGCAAGTCTTGCTGTTCTTCATGAAATCATTTTCTGACAATTCTCCTAGGGCGCGGTGGTTTTCAAAGTAGAGATGCAGGTCCCCCAGATCAAGTCTTGGGTATTTTTCTTCACTCCTCGAATCTACCTCCAGATATTGATAATGGCTCGCAGAGATGGGCACTTTCGTGCATGCTGTGGAAGACGAGATGCTATGTTCATCGCTACTACCAGACAAGGTACCTTACTTCAACGCCCCCATTTACCTGCAAAACAAATCGGTGGTTGGCAAGGTCGATGAAATTTTGGGCCCGATCAACGAGGTATTCTTTTCCGTAAAGATGGGTGAGGGCATGGTGGCCAGTAGTTTCAAAAAAGGAGACAAGGTGTACATTGGCGGCGATAAGCTGCTACCCCTTGAACGGTTCCTGCCAAAACCCAAGGTCGCTGGTGGTATGCTATTATTACCTCTTCATACGAAACATTATATATTGACTTGTGTATATCAGGTGTTACAAGTAGGGCCTACATTACTGTTTTCCATGAGAATCTACTAATCATTTTTACCAGAACGTGGCCGAGGACGGGGTGGTGCAGCTGGCCGAGGTGCTAGAGGTGGTTTCCAACGTGGAGGAGCAAGGGGTGGATTTGGCCGAGGCGGTGGAAGAGGTGGCCCTCCAGGAAGAGGACGAGGTGGAGGAGGTTTCCGTGGAGGAGGCTTCCGTGGCAGCAGCAGCAGTCGCGGACGAGGTGGTTACCGGGGATCATTTTAAAATGTGGTTTCCATACTGGTTGTATATCTATTTCTTCAAGATCGCAATATAATTGTACAAGCTCTATGAGTACAAATCGGAATGTGCTGTATATCAATATTTCAGAGATTTCAGCTGGCATGTCGCCCTTTCCGCACGCTGTACACGTTCCTGCTGATCGGGTACAGTCTGCAAGATCATCTTTAATATACTTTACAGAACACTAAGTTTCTGATCATGCTCACTTGACGCAGTTCCTCCGCCATGGCAGACGTCTTTTGGAAATCTTCCAGAAGGTCTGTGGTTACCAAATTATCTGGTTCGTCTTTGTCAAGGTGAGCAAGTGTATTTGATTTCAAGGGAGAAATAGAGTCACCGTCGAGTACCTCGTCTTGGTCGTCCAATGCGTCAATGATTTCAGCGACCGTTTTATCCTGACCATGAGCTTTGGTCATGAGTTCGGACAACCGTGTTTCTATTTCTCTCGGGACTTGGCGTCTTGTAGTAGCCATTCGTTTGTGCCATTGTAGACGAGTGTCCGCAAGACTCCAGATGCGCCTGTCCAGCACCTCGTCAAAAGCCTCCATATCTATGTTCAAGTCTCAGCTTTTATGCTGAGACGCAGATTGAAGATAAGCACAAACCGTGATCAGCAGTTATTTCTTCAAAGTTGTGACCATTGACTCTGAGATTAGGTTGTGCCATAGAGAAAGTTGCTTCAATAAACTACAGAAATGAGACGTCGGATAGATGGTGGGGTGAACGGTCTGACCTGATTCAGGTGAGCAAGTGTAGCATCGTGCTCTGCGTCAAGAGCCTCTGCAGCCAACACCTTCTCGACATGGGATAGTGCAGCCTGTTTGTATCTTGTGGCTATCCGCTGCCAGTCGTGGATGGACCCAACGGACACTCTTGGAATGTCTTCCCTCGACTCCATCAAGCAGCTGCATCAACGCGTCCTGGCGCGGACACCATATAATTACAATGCACGTGATCGTGGTAATTACTAATTTACTTGCCCTTTTTCACTATCTTAACTCCTAACACATTCTTGCCTCCTATCTTCTTCTTCTTTGCTGCAGGCATCAGCGTATGTGTGGGTACAGGCAACAGACTCTCTGCATCCTCTGCCTTGCGCTTCACCGTCACTACAGTCGTCTCATCTCCACCTGCCCCTGATGCAGGTACTCTCACTTTTGAGAATACCTCCCTCACTAGCTTCTCATCTTCTTCTTCCAACCGTCGTCGTTCCGCATCCTCTTCGTCTTCCACTTCCTCAACCTTGGCTCGAGCCAGTAAGTCTACCGACTGCCCAACCCTTTCATTCCGGGCATTTCGTGCCCGTATGTCTTGCAATGCATCAAGAATGTCCATCTCTCGTTTTGAATCAACAGTGCGATTCTCTAGGGCCTTCATTGGGTTGTTTTCCTCTTCTTCCATCTTTGTCAGGCGATCTTCTTCCTCTACGGCCCTTTCCTCTCTCCAAGGCTCAAAATTACGGGACGCGCCATGCTCTGCCGCATAGTCAGTGTTTTTGGGATCTGTCTTGAACGTAATCTCTGCAGAACACAGGGTGCTGGGGTACTTTCAGTCACTAGATATTGCTATAACATGTCAATACTTACCATTTGATATAAAAGCGGAATATTTTAATCCCATAGTAGTCTTCTCCTTCCACCGTCTCTTTACGGGCATTGAACTTCTTGCCCTTGTAGATATATTCCCCACATGTGTTACAGCGCCTGATAGAAACATCATTCTCAGAAATTACATGAAACTGATGATATATGTACATACATTGAGAATGGTGCCATGAGACGCACCACCTGTTGCGAGTTCTTGGGTACCTTCCTCCTCGGAATGAGGTCGGGATCGAAATCAGGGGGAAAATACTTGTTGAGAACTGGGCAGTAAATATGTGAGTAAGGAAACAGTATTATTCCCTGGCCTTTGGCGTACCTTTACGTTCGGACATTGTGGTTAGTGTTTAGAGTGGCAATGACTGAGCAAGGCGGTCTATACTGTGTTGACAAGTGTTTGCTCAGATCTCCCCCAGATCCATGTCTGCTGCACTCAAGTTTTGGAAGCCTGGCACTGCTGGACCAGGAAGCAGTCTCGACAGAGCTTCAGAACAAGAAGGCTCTCTGGTACAGTCCGCCCCCTTTGTGTCGTCCCTCTCCATCCAGGGTCAACGAGAACGTCTGCCTATCTTTAAACATCGTAGGTGAAAACATCCATGTATATTCAATTTGCATTCACCTCAGCAACTCTGTATAGGAGAAAAGTTGTTGTACTGTGTTGAAAAGTTTGGTGTCACTATTGTTGTTGGACAAACCGGCTGTGGAAAGACTACCCGTATGTTTTATTCTATACAGCATACGAAACATTTACCTGAAATTCTGTAGAATTGCCACAATATCTGCACGAAAGTGGATGGACAAATAATGGAATGACTGTCGCATGTACCCAACCGCGTCGTGTAGCTGCAACTTCTGTTGCCAATAGAGTAGCGGCGGAGGTTGGGTCTATACTAGGTGATGAAGTAGGCTATACCATCCGATTCGAAGACGTTAGCAGCAAGGAGAGGACTCGCATACTATATATGACAGATGGTATGCTCTTCCGGGAGACACTTATAGATCCGCTCTTGACACGATACAGTGTTATAATGGTGTGACTGTTTATTGATTCATTCTGCCACTCCTAAAACTCACTTTTTGTTAGATTGACGAAGCTCACGAGAGAAGCATTTATACGGACCTCCTTCTTGGTGTTCTAAAAAAGTTGTATGAATTTCCAACAACAATGATCCGACACTTATCCTTGCAATTTTAGGATTCGTCGCAAGCGACCTTCACTTCGCCTGATTGTTTCCTCGGCTACATTAGATGCGACATCTCTCAAAGACTATTTTACATCTTCAACTTCTCCTGATGAAGCCACGATAGTCAGTCTAGAAGGACGTATGTATCCCGTAGAAGTTGCATATCTACAAGAACCCACGGCAGACTATGTCAAAAAGGCGGCAGAAGTGGCTTGGAATATTAATCTACAGGTAAAACTAAACCTTAGTTTAGCCTGTGAAGTATTTCTTAAAGCGATTACAGCAAGCCCCAGGTGATATCCTCGTATTCCTTACAGGTAGAGACGACATAGACCGTTGTCTAGAGGAATTGTCGGAAATGCTTCCATCGTAAGGTTTCGTTCAAATAGCCCTGCTATAGCACACTTATTGATTATATTAAGTCTTCCCCGCAATGCTCCTCGTCTTATACCTCTGGCTCTTCACGCTGGTCTTACAACCGAGGAACAGCTACATGTGTTTGAACCAACACAACGAGGAAGCCGCAAGCTGATCGTATCGACTAATATTGCTGAGGTAGGTCGTTTTTGTGTCTACTTGTATATCTCGTACTTTATTGTTAGGCAAGCGTCACGATAGAGGGAGTTAAATATGTCATAGACTCTGGTTTTGTCAAGGTAGTCAACTGGTTATTACTTAGTCCTATTCGAGTTTACTGACCGCTACCAAGATTCGAGTATACAACCCATCCACTGCCTTGGCCTCCCTGGTCGCTGTCTCAACCTCTGTAGCGTCAGCAACCCAACGTGCCGGTCGTGCAGGCCGAACGTCACCTGGAATCTGTTATAGGCTCTATCCGGAATCTAGTCTGGAATCTATGCCCTTTGCAACACCACCTGAAATCACTCGTACAGATATGACAACACCTATACTACAACTCAAGTCTCTCGGAATTGACGATTTAATGAAGTTTGAATGGGTTTCTTCTCCTCCAGCCGAAACTGTATTACGAGCACTGGAAGGTCTCCATGCAGCTGGCATGATCGATGAAGGTGGCCGTCTAACCCTGATGGGTGAACAAGTTGCTGAATGCCCAGTAGAAGTTGGCATAGCACGCATGGTAATAAAATCCTTGTGTAGATAGAAACCGATTTAACACTTTTCTCAGTTATTTAGATCCAAAGATTATCGATGCGGTAACAGAGTAAGTCCCCCCTTGACTTCCTTCACCTATCAAATTTCTCATCACTCATGTATATTAGGTTCTACACGTTCATCCAACCTCTGTTCTATTCACCCGTAAACCCAGTTCTGGTTGGGTCATTTTCCATGAAATGGAGGAAACCAAGAAAACTCAGTAAGTCCACAAAGTTGGATGTGGGCCCTAAGAGCTCAACTTTAAATCAGGATTCGTATTCTAACAGAAATCGAACCAGACTGGTAAGATTCTTTTCACTGCCCACGTTGTAGTACATTTCCTTATCACGATCTAGGCTCCTGGATCATGGTCACCAATATCAAGGAAAACGTTAGCTAGCAACAGTTATGTGTATATAATGATACCCCTTACTATATATTTGTACATGATATTCCTCGTTTCCTTCTTACCTATGAAATCCGGGTAGTTTTCTCCAGATGTTGTAAACCAACTTTCTACCCGACTTGAGTCTGCGGATACAAGCCCAGAACGTCAGACTGTCCTTGACTCCCATATTCGCGCTCGGATACAAGATGAACTCGAACATTTGAAGAGGGAAGAAGAGGAGGTTCAAAGAGATATTGAACGCGCGCTAGAGAAGGAGAACTTGGACAAGGAACGTGCCATGGCTGGTGAAGCTTCGGAGGGAGACGGAAGTGGTGCGGGAGAGGTTAAGAGTAGTGCAGCTCTCCAAGGTGACCTAGAAGAGATACGAGGCAAGGTCAGCAAGTATCAATCGAGGAAGGAATTGTCGGAGTACCCGGAAGTAAGAGACGTTGGTGCTGCCGTTGTAGAATGTTATAGGTCCGATTGCCTGTGTTAGGTTTACCTCTGCTAACTTTTTCTTTAGACAAAATCCTACGAGGACATTAGATTGTTGGAAGGAAGTTGAACAATTCAAACTTTCTGTCGGGAAATTAGAGCAGGTATTTCAGAGTCCGTTGCAGTGGGTGGTACATCGTACTAAGCAACATACAGGCATATTTCAAATCATTGCAATAATATACTATAGAGCAATATGCACTACAGATGCATCGACAACTAGGAGAATATCATCTTAGGCGTCGAGTAAGACGTGGGTTTTAAAGTGCAGTCCCAACAGGATAGCCCGCCTGATCCTCAGGTGGTTGATATGCATTCTCAGTACTGTGGTGTGAACCCCTCCACCAGGCACTGCTTTAAACAGGTAACTCCAAAGGGAGGATGTAGATTGACGGTCGCCGGCATGCAAAGAATTTTTGGAATTTTTGCTTCCGAGCGCAGCGATGATAAGATTCGACGGCACCCTCCCTAGACGCGGTTCGCCACTTGTTTCGGAAAGATGTGAGGTTACACTGACATTTGAGGGCTTGTGCGGGATAGCTTGTCGTTATCATGAGAACCCTGTAGCTGGATGATGAGCCTTGACCAACTTCTCCATTGCCTTGGGTTTGGATTGAATTTTGGGACAACTTTTTTAGCGGCTTGGGCCAAATGACCGAACCTGTTTCTCCGCAATCGTTGTTCAAGAGTCCAAGCTGGGCGAGGAAGGGGGTCGTTGGGTCGTCGAAGAGCATGTGTTTGGCCCTTTCTGGGTCTACGTTATTTGTCGGTAATGTTGCAGTTGCTCTGACATCGCCCACAAACTTGACCCGTTTATCATCTTGTGGTCTCTTGAGTAATGGTTTATGTGAGTGCTGCTTTGGGCCGCTGATGCGGGCGTTACGGATTGTGTTGACCATCGTCTTGCGGTGTTTCTCCTATCCTCCGATGAGAACGATGTAGAAGCCGTTTAAATACACACATATATATATACTGTACCTTCTCCTGCTGTTGTTTCTCTTTGGTTTTCTTAATCGCCTTTCCCCAGCAAATCCATAACAGAGTGACTGCCACCGCGAGAAGTACACCTGCGACGACACCGCCGGCTATCGCTGGTACTGGGAGGGATGATTTGGTGCCAGCATCGACGTCCGTGGTGGGGCGGGCAGCGAAGAGGGTGGTGGTGACAACGTCGACGAGAAAGAGTGGAGAGGATGAAGGTTTGATTAATGGCATTGCGACCACGGCATTTTCAGGAGGACGGGAGGATAATCGGAAGCACTGGTCTTCGCATGAGAACGAGGCTGCCTCGTGTTCTTATTAATAGCAATATCTACATACAAAATCATACATTCTACGTCTCCATCGCCGCCAACTGCGCTTCGTTCAGTGCCTCTGCCTCTGCCATCACCTGTTCTTCCATCGTTGCTATTCTCGCCTCGGCCTCCCGTTTCTTCAGCTCAAGCTCACCATATCGTTGTTGCAGTAGCCTTTCTCTGCGTTCCAAAATTTCAACTTCATCTTGAGCATCGTCACCCGACGAGGTCCTGCAGCAGACTCCATCGCTCGTAGACGTGTAAAGCTCTCACGTTCAAGTTCTGTCTGTTCCATTTCCTCAAATGCATTGACAATGCGTTTTGACAACGCTTGAGAACGTGCTTGATAACCACCAAGTGTCACTCCAAGCTTCTTCTCTGCCTTTGATGCTTTATTTGCTTCTTTCGTCATCTGCTCCGTTTGTCCGTGAGAAGCTGTGTGTACCCAGCTATGCGCTGTTCTATTGATAGCGTACTAGATTCTACCCATGTGTTAGTAACAACATCGTAGCTCAGCGTCTGGCGAAGCGCATCCCAAGATATTGAATCCAGGTCATCTGTTGCATTCGCCTCCGCAATTACTAGACAGGCCTTCACGAAGTTGCTCTGGTGTTGTATTCTGGAAACCAACCGCGGCTGCCAATTCAAGATGGATGGTGTGTTTGGCAGCCTCAACATCTTCATCCGAAGGAGTTTCATAAGAGGATTGTGTTGACCCAGGAAGGGTGGTACCAGGCAATGGGTGTACGATGGCATCATGATTGACCAGACGAACAAGTTCCTCGTCGATCAATCGTTGAGCAGATCTTGACACAGGGTCTTGTTCCTCCTCATCAACCTGCAACCTTGCCATAAGTTTTGTTAGGTCGGCATTGGCTGGTCGGGGGAGATTTTTCTGCACAGCTTGAGATCGACGTGCAAGTTCTTTTCGGTGTTCCTCTTCCCGTAACCGTTTTATACGTGCATCCGTTCGGCTGCATCCTCTTCACTGAGAACCCCGGTTCCTGTCTCTTCTTCTTCATCTTCTTCTGGAACAATCAATTCAAAATTATTCTCTGGTTTGGGTAGATTTTCAAATCCTAATTGTAACGCCCGTTTTGCAGAATTGACACGTAGTCTCTGGTCCCGAGGTGTGGAAGCTACGGTCGAAAAGCCTTCGGGGTTGATAGCCAAATTATCGCGCAAGGGAGTGCGTAAGGGAGTCGCAGCGTCACGAGGCGTTGCTGATA